>PVJA010005709.1:0-77464 GCA_004027025.1 Myocastor coypus
TTTTTTTTTTTTTTTTTTTTTGTCTTTTTGAGACAGGGTCTCGTTATGCAGTTGAGGCTGGCCTTGAGCTCACTTTTGTAGCCCAGGCTGGTCTCGAACTTGCACCGATCCCCCTGCCTCAGCCTCCCGAGTGCTGGGATTACAGGCGTGTGCCACCACGCCCGGCAAAACTTTTGTTTGTTTATTTATTTATTTTTATGGCCAGCTCAGCCTGCCCTGAGGGCAGGGCTGGCACAGCATGTGGTGCTGGGGATTGAACTGCGGTCCCTGCAGCCACCTAAGCCTTCCTAAGCAGGTGCTTTAGACCACTGAGCCATCCTGCTGGGCCCGCTTTGGGACCTTTACTTACCCAGTCAGCAGTCAAGCAGTCCTGGATTTTTCCTCACAAATGACTCTTGTATTCACTGTGTCCTTTCTACTCTGCCATCCTAGTAGCATTGTGTTCTCATGTCCAGGTTATCAGGAGACCCTTGTAATAGCCCTTGCCGATCCCAGGCTCTTCTGTCCAACATTCCTTTGTACTAGTACTGATTAAAGATCATTTTCCTCCTACCAGTCATGCTCCCAAATCTTCCATACCTTGTACTTCTACTGCATAAGAGAAGTCAAATGCCATTTAAAATGAAAAAAAAAAAAATTAAATCCTTTAGTCAATATTTTCCTTTTATAGGAAACAAACCAGCTGCTGCAAAGACTGAAGCCACACAATCTGAAGTCACAATTTTTTGTCTGTTACCCATCTTTGGGGGAACAACTGTGTCTGGTTTTCTAGGCCCTCCTTCATCTCACCCAGTTGTACCAGAGCATCCTTGTACTGTGAACTATGTACACGGTGGTCCACAGAGTCTTGCTCCAGCACCACTGACACAGAAGTACATCCAGGTGCTGCAGAGTAGATTCAGCAAATGATGAGCCAGACATGTACACTGGCCTACCTATCTGCACTTCGTTATTTTTTACTGTGCCACCCCCTAGTCAATAAACACAATGCACTATTACAACATGTTATTTCCCTCTCTGCCCACATCATTTTTATGTTTCTGAATTTTAATTAAAATCTTTCCCCCCTGTAGACCCACTGCCTTTCTTAGAGGACTTTGCTTGTACGAGCTAGTAGTATATTTCTAGCATGCAGTTATTGAGTCATAGGCTACAAGGAGCCTGAGTTACAAATCAGCAAACCTAGCTTCTAATCTCAGCTGTTGAACTCACTGGCTGGGCCGGGCGTGGTGGCGCACGCCTGTAATCCCAGCGCTCGGGAGGCTGAGGCGGGAGGATCGGTAAGAGTTCGAGACCAGACTGGGATGCAAAACCAGACTGGGCTACAAAACTGAGCTCAAGGCCAGCCTGAACTGTACAGCGAGAACCTGTCTCAAAAAAAAAAAAAAAAAAAAAAAAAGAACTCACTGGCTCACTGGCTATGTACCTTTAAGTCACTTCTCTAAGGTGTTTTGCATCTATGAATTGGGCATAAAACATTGGCTCTCTCTTCTAGAGCAGGTGCATGTCATCTGGGTCAGTATGTGCAAGTGCTTTGCATGTGCAGAGCAGGACACCAATAAACTACATAGCTCAGGCGTTAATGGCACATGTGTCCCTTCTTTTGTATGTTTATTTTGGTTTATCACAAGCAGAATCCTGGCCAGGAAAGCCCTGCTGCTAGACACCCTCACAAGGGTGTGCAGAGCAATCCATCGCTTGGACCTCCTGCTAAAATTCTCTCTCTGTCTTTGTAAGAAAATGCAGGAAGATTGTGGTCCTGAGAAGCAGCTAGCAGGAGGCATGCAGAGCATTTCTTTGTTAAGTCATAAAGAGCTATATGGACACAGTGTTGGAAAGTTGTCCTGCACTTTGGGAGACTGTTTTGCTTTTTGCTATAACCACAATGTGGAGGAAAGACTTTCTGAGAGCTTCTTAAGCCAAAATTAATATTAGCCTCATGGAAAAATCTCAGGATTAAAGATGATAGGAGTGGGAGAAAGGGTATAATGCTCTCATGTCATGGTTTGTCCCGTTGATAATTACAGTTCCATGGACTGACCCTGGCGTTCACAAGCAAACCTGGGGCAGCCCACTGAAGGCAGACATAGGAATCACCCTAAGACAAGTTATTTCTCACTGTGGGGCTGGACTGACATTTTCCTAGTGCTGTATGTAGGATCTAAATGATTATTCTTTTATGTCTCCTTGGTAAAAGTCATTTATATCTATATTCATGTTGCAGTTCTTTTTCTGTCCTAAAAAGTACTGTAGAAATTCTGTTTCAATCCTCAAAATTATATTCTCAGGCATTGATATAAGGTATATGAATTACTGGAGTTCAAACAAGACTTTTGTTAGGAGTAAGCTTTTCATACCAGATTTTTTGAATGCTTTATAAAACTTACTAACTTGATGTGATTATTCCTTAGGTATTTCATTTAAAGAAGTTGTGGCTTGTAATACAAATACAGCCTTTGTGCAAGTAGAGGTATAAAAGGAAAAGCAAGTGCTCTAAAGTAACACCGAGAGGAAAATTAAGCCACCATTATTAAATTTTTTAAAATATGGGCTGGCTTCAACCAACATTCTTGACTTGCATTAGATCACAGCATGGTTTTCTTCTGCCAGGAACACGTTGCTATTCTTAGGTTAAAGTGTATGCCCTACATCATTTTACTTTCTTGCCTTCTGTTTCTCTAACTGTGAAAATAACAAGGTTGCTCTAGGTTCCAGAACTTAGGAGGAGATATAAATATGGCATTGAGGAATCCTGTATATTTTATGCATTTAAAATACGGTATAAAGATTTCTGTAGCTTTGCTAGCCTTCTGAAGGCCCTTATGGCTCACAGATGGGTAAGAGCCCATGCCCTCCATTTCTCTTGAACAGAAATTAAAACTCTTCTGCCAAACAAAATCAGGACAGTGCTCCACTGCCATTGTTAGAGACCCTTACTGCATATTCTGTTCTCTGTTCCTCACCTTTGACTTCAACATAGGTTCAAAAATCTTAGCCCAAATCTTCCTTGTGTTTCTGGTCTCTTTTCAATAGCTCAGAGGGTTACAGCATAAAATCATGGATTCTTAATATTTTGAGTGCATGAAGTACATGAAAAGTTGTCTTCTACTCATACCTCACAAGTAAGCAAAGATGAGCCAAAACCTAAGGCCTAATGTTATTGTCTCATGAGTTCCTTTGAGGTGATGCATGTGTAGAAACACAGCGCTCCTTAAAATAGACATTGTAACTCAGAAAAAAATGTTTGGGGCTGTGCTTTCCTCAATAACTATTGAACTTTTTTAATCAAAAAATTTATGCACCTGCAAATTGATTCATTAACTCCGTCTTTCGTTCCACGATTAGCATCTTTTCAGGATAAGTTGATGGAGGAAATTTTTCCTGATGTCACCATTTGAGTTAGGTGATGACATTGTGACTGTCATCTTTCATCAATTTTTGGTTGACATATTCAGGTGGAACCTAACACTGAAGGCTGAAAGGCAAATCACTCCACACAGTCTCCCCGCTTTCTTTTACCAACTCTGAAGACCAAAATAGGCAGCAGTGAGCACCATGCAGTAACCCAGAAGAGAGGACGGAGGGAGGACTCAGCAGGGAGCGATCTCTTTCCTCCCCCACTCCCTCGCCCAGCAGGTGGGCGTGGCTCACCCGTGATGTGCCGGGCTTGGGGCCAGGACCTGGCGATCCCCAGATGGATGGGGAAGATCCATACCTTGTCCTCACAGAGCTGGTGACGGGAGTAGGCAAGGAGCAAGGGACTAAATGCATATAAAGTAGTGTCTGGGACAGAAAGTGTTGAAATTTAGGGGTAAACAAAAGTGACAAAGGAAAACAAAGGTAAGAAAAGTGTTTGGAGGGTTTCTCTTTTTGCACGTGTGATGAAGGCAGAAGGTATTTCCAAGGCAGTGACATTTGCATCTAGGCTTATTTGAAGAAAGCAGTGTGAAGATCTGGGATAATAGTGTAAGTAGGGATAATAGTAGGTCAAGTGGCCTTGAGGCCATGAGCTGTGGAGTGACGAATGCAGCCAGGGTCCCTAGCAAGTCTGTATAGCATGGGGTAGTATTTGGAGGAGGTTTTGGGCTGCAACGCTCTGGCCTTGAATCCCAGTTTCCCAGTATAAGACTATCGGTGAGTCAGTTAATATCGCAAGGATCCACTGTCCTTATCTAGAACATGGGGGCCACCATACCTGTAATGTGTAACTCATCTCGTAATTGTGGAGTTCAGGGACGCAATCTGAATAACATCTCCTTAGCTTCAAGCCTGGTGTGTAGCATTGGCCAATACACTCACTGATAAAAAGTATTAAACATTTGGCTCTAAAATTCAGGCATGAGAGAGCTCTGACTAAGCAGATGTCTGGCTTAGGCATCCCAGGGACACGGTATGTACTCCATGACCTTATACTGACTTATTATGGTCATCCTTACCTTCCTTTATATACTGTGCTAGTATTTAAGCCTGAGGAAATTGATTTGCATCTTTCAGTCAGTCCTGAGACACATATAATTGAGGGTTTCCCAGGAAACTAGACAAGTTGCACAGATGATCCTAAAGCTTTAAGGAAAGGTGAAAGGTGAGATTTCAATGAAGAAACACTCAAATATTCACTCTTCTTCAGTTGTTACAACTACTTTAGACTGAACATTCTGTGCTCAAATAAATCCTGCCCTATTTACTGTGCCTTCTTGGAGCCTAAAATAGAACCTAGTCTATGATAAGTTGGATGAATTTTCTTTTTAAAAATATAAAACTTTCTTAGTTTCCATGATTAATGGAGATTCCTCAGTCCAGGGTTAATATGTCCAGATCTCTACAATGAAGCAGACCCAGTGACTAGGGAATAAAAGGTGAATGTGATTGCTATGGAAGCCCACACACACACTTAGCTAAAAATTATATCAGAATAAATCTAACTTAATTGAGGATACATGACTAAAGAAGGCTTATATTTTAAATTTACTGAAATTAAGGCCATACAAAAAAATTGTGTTGTTGGAAGAGATGTTCATTTCCAAATGTTTTTATTTTGTTCTCCAAGTTTCCTCTAAAAAAGAAGTCTGAGACTTTCATTTCCGTAGGGTAATTCCTCCAATCTTAACTTAGTTACTGAATATATAGAAAATTCAGTTTTTACCAAAAGATCTTTTGGAGGCAAGTCTTCCATTGTTTTCCTAAGAGAAATATGTGAAAATCTAAACCAGGAGTTTGGAAGGAGCACATGTTTCTACCTAATAAGTATTATTCGAGTTTATAGAAATATTTCAATGGATTAATGGGTTTAAAACTCACAGTAAAATTCCTCAGATATGAATAATCAATCCAATGCTAATGATAGTAATAAAAGCTCTTTGTAGGAAAATAATACCACAGTCATGAATAAGCAAACTCTCAATAACTGTGAAGGGGCTAAGATTTTTACCCCACTTACAAGTTACTAAGTTATCCCTCTGCAGTTTCATGGATACTGGTAAAAGGCACAAGACTTTGTCACAAAGTGTAGTGTGTTCTTCACAATCACAGCAAGAGCCAGAAGACCAGTATTTGTGCTGGATTCTCAAGCCTAAAAGCCCACATGTCAGCAAGAAGAGATTAGATAACCCCTGCACCTGGGTGCTATACGTAAGAGGAAGCCAAAGCATCGAGAACTCGTATCATAGACTAGACAGTAAACCATTCCTTCCCTCAGGGTAGACACTATTTTTTTACTGAACAGTAAACAAAGCAGTCTTTTTCTCCGAAGGGATATACAGTCTCTGTCTTCAGTAACAGCCTCTAAAGATAGTCAAGAGTAAAACTGATCAGTGCCACTGCTTATAAGACATACCGTAATGTCAGACACTACTGGGAATGGGGCTGTATGCCTGCAATCCCAGCGCTCTTACAGGCTGAGCCGGAAGTTTTCAAGTTTGAGTCTTGCCTGAACAATTCAGTGAGACTGAAAATATACAGGGGCCGAGGAGGTAGCCTCGTGTGAACCTTGGGTCCAATCCCCATTACCTCTTATGAGTGAATGAGTGCATGAATGGATGAATGAGTAAACAGATGGAAAGAAAGAACTAGCAAAGAATAATAGAGAATTCTTACCCAGCCTGCACCCTGTAACTCAGCCTCTTTTTAGTCTTAAATGAGATTAGCATTTTTGCAAGCTGAGCAGTTGTGTGATCTGCCTTTTTGCTTCATTTTATAGAGCTGAAACAGTGGTTTGGAGGATGTGTACCATTAGGAAGCATGAAAGCCATTTACCAAACATTTAAATTCAGATTTTATATCCAAACAGCCCTGGGTCTTCCAGAAAAATTGTTCACGTGCTGTTTGTACAGCTAAACAGTGTGACAATTCCAGGGAACAGCGGGTTCTAATTTGGAAGTTGATTTAGCTGCTTCACTGCAAAACATGCTGGGTTTAAGACAAAGAGGCTTGTACTCCAGAAGCACATTAAGTGCCTGAAAAAGAGACTTTTATGTTCCTTACATTCACTCCCCTACCCCCAGGCTCTAGGCCTCTAATAATCTATACTGTCACAGTCAAAGGCTTTATAAATGCTCATTTTCACTTACCACCATTCTTCTAGGTTCATTATATGCCTTTAGACAAAAGGCATATTGCATAAATTATTTTTAAACAGAAAAATATCAAAGGTAGCCATTTTACAATAATATTCACATAGGGGGTTTATGTTGAAGTGCTTACACTTTTAAGATCTTCAAAAGCACCTTTTTTCTTTGAAATCTTGCAATTTCTTTTATCACCAGTGTTCATACAACCACTCCATGTTTTCCCCAATGGACTAGGTGTGGTGTCACTGTGCTTGACTGAAGTGGACCGTCAGTCAATCCTCAGTGGCATTAGGCATCACAGTGACACAATGTATAAAAACAGCACCCTCACAGTTCTGCACTAACTTTGCCTCTGAACAACAGAAAATGCTTATGGAAATATGTGCAGAACTAACGTATTCTTTTCCTCTTTGGTGCAAGAGGACGCAGAAAAGGTGCCTAACACAACCATTCGAGGTCTGCATTTTTGCAGCGTCAGCAGAGCTAAACGTACAGAGAAATGGCCCTATCAGTCACCACCAGCATCTGCTCGCATTTGGCTTGCTTCCCCATCCAGGATCCCACCATATCCTCTGACCTGGAAAACTATAAATACTGTGAAAGTTGAATGACACGTTGTTTCTCTTGTGTGAGAAGGCCAAACTATAAATTGATTAAATAAAGGAGAGCTAGTAGGAGACAAGGGTGGAAGACTCTTTGGAGAAAGGAAAGGAGTAGGCAAAGGAGAGAAGAAAGGGGATAAAGGATGAATGGACTGAAAGGACCTGTGTTTATCAGCTCAACAAGAAGGATGTAACAGTCATGTATCAAAATGTGTGCTAATAAGAGAGAAAATTATAAATACTAGGGATAAAGCATTAAAGAAGCAAAGTAAGGTTTTAACTCTATATTAATAAATACAAGGAGTTATTTGTTTTCAAAGCATAAGAAATATTCCAAAAAACATTTGAAACATTAAAACTATAATACTTTACCAACTAAATCATTATTAATGGAAAAAAGTACAATACAAAGATGGCTTTCAAACTAGAAAAAAAATTATTTTTCCTTTTTTTTTTTTTGTTTTTCATTTTAAACTTCAGCTCAGTGTTCTGCAAATTGGGATATGCATATTTCAAGGGGCTCATGTTCCAAAAAAGTATTCCTTTTATGATTCCTCAAACAAGTGAATTTTCAGGGATGCAAGTTCAAAAAAAATTTTTTTTTGTTTTTTTTTTGGGGGGGTGGGAAAAAGTATGTATTTAGAATTAATGAACTGGACTCAGTTTAGATGATCCCAGTTCTGTTGGCAACATCCCATGCATCATAATCGGGAGCCAGTGGAACGTATCTCTTCCTCTCTCCATCAGGCCTGATTAGGGTGTTGACCTTGGCAACACTGATGTCGCAGAGCTTCTTTACAGTTTGTTTGATCTGGTGGTTATTGGCTTTGACAGCCACAATGAACACAAGTGTGCTGTTGTCCTCAATCTTTTCATGGCTGACTCTGGCCAGGAGGACCTTAATGATGGCATAGTGGTTAAGCTCATTTCTTCTGGGGGTGCTTTTTTGCGGATATTTGAGCTGCCTTTGGAGCTGCAGTATCTGGGGACAGCAAGAGGCAAGTGATTTTCGTGTCTTCTTGTGGCTGTGGATGCCTTTCAGCACAGCCTTCTTGGCCTTTAAAGCTTTTGTTTTGGTTTCAGCCTCGGGAGGGACAGGGGCTTCCTTCTTTGCCTTTGGTGCCATTTTGGTAAAAAGTCTCCAAAAAAATATTTTCTTAAAATTTCTCCTTCTTTAGCCAGGCATGGTAGTGCATGCCTATAATCTCAGCACTTGAGAGGCTGAAGCAGGAAGATCAATGTGAGTTAAAAACCAGCCTAGGCTACAAAAGTGAGCTCAAGGCCAGCCTGAACTGTATAACTGCATAGTGAGACCCTGTCTCAAAAAGATTAAAAAAACAAAACAAATAATCTTCTCCTCCAATACCCCAGTGATGATCACTCTCCCACTTCAAAGTTGATGTGTTACTCATCAGAAATCTTACCATGATAAATATCACAACTTATAAAACACAAGAACATTAATGAAAAAGGCATTTAGAAATACTGGTGTCGGTGTGAAGAAATGACTCAAATGACAATGTAATAGTCCTTTCATAAGCAAAGTGTTTTCAGTGTGTTTGCTTACACAAAAAAAACAAAGGTTGGCTTAACCCAGTTATCAGCTACTACATCATTCCAAATAACGTTGTCAATCTCGAGAACTGAGTAACAGTTCTTCTAAAATTTCATTAGCTCTCCATCTACTTTACTATTTTATTCTTGAGAATAATAAATTTCATTTAAAAAATAGAAATGTATGTGACTCTAGAAATAAGAGGCAATCACTCAGACACATAATAAAGAAGCTCTTGATTTTCTGCTGAATAATGGATTTTCACTTCTCATATTTAATATTATTATTGAGTATATCTGAGATATCTATAATTTTGATTTATTTTGCATTAATTATTTAATAATTAATTCAGGAAACATACTTAGAGCTATTATGTATAATTGCATCTAAAATTTCCATTTAAAGGGCTGGCCAAATAGCTCAGTGGATTAAAGCACTGGCAAGCAGGTGCATGGACTGGGGGTTTGATCCCCGGGCCTGCCATTCTGGCCCTGCCCCTGGAGTGCACTGAGACTGAACTTGAGACTGGGTGTGGTGGCATGCACTTGTAATCTCAGTTCTTGGGAGGCTGTAAATAGGTGGATCACTTTGCATCTGATCTAGTAGTGAGACCCTGAGTACCCTGTAGGCCCTTCCCTAAAAATAAATAAATAAATAAATAAATAAATAACATTTCCATTTAAGGTTGTAAGAGAACTATGATAAATTGATCTGAGAAACTTTCAGGTTGAACAGTGCACTATAATAGAATTTTTTAAATTCAAGAGAAAAAGAAATAATGGAAACTTTATATTGAATACTTTGTTGCTATTTTATCACGTGAATGATGAGTGATGCTGAGAATCACAAAGGTATGGTATTTAAATTCTGCTGGAAACATTTTATTTATTTATTTATTTTAATTTAATATTTTTATTGTTTAAGTTTAACAATGGTTATATTACATATTTTCATCATCAGATCAGTTTAGATTAATACATATAGGTATATAAGATTGATCAAACAATTAAACATTAACAATTTTAAATCAACATTACTTTTTTTTTTTTCCTTTCCCCTTTCTTTTTTTTGAAAGTTGACATATTGAATATTGTCCTCACAATTGTTCTACAGAGTACAGTGTGTGGGCATGACCCACCTCCCTATTGATGTTGCTTAGAAAAAAAAAAAAAAAGTTTAATTACAATGCATGAAACGCAGAGCTAGACTGGTGAGATGAGCTTTAGGAGGCTTACATTCAATAGTCTCCAACATTACAAGCTTCACTGGTGGCCCACTGCAATTGCAGAACATTTGACTGTGTATGTATCTGCTTCCTCTTAGTCCAAAGAGAAGTATATTCTGCTGGAAACATTTTAAAGAATAATACAATTTTTTTTTTTCAAAACACGTTAGTAGTACATTCCCAATATTTGATACAATGCATATTGTTGTTTTCCTAGTAGTTATACAGAGCACAGGGTACAGATGTGATAATTTTTCTAATAATTATTGGTACAAAAAATTCTTTTCATTAAACTAAGAGAAAGAAGTTGTATACATAATCCAAGTTCCGTAATTGCAGTGGGTCACTGGCAAAACTGGCAACATTAGAAGCTTTTAATTTAAGCCTTTTACAGCTCAGCATACTAATCTAGCTTTATGTTTTATGCCTCATGGTTAAACTTTTCTGTTGGGTGGTTAAGGGCAAGTTCAAGCAAGACCTGTATAACAAAACATGTGACTTTTGTTTAACCCAAGATCAGTCAAATCCCCTCAGGATTTACTTTGAAATGATATGCAGTACTTTGTAGAACTGTGGTCAGTGTTGGCCATCTGGATGAGTCATGGCCATTGCTTGACCAGTTTGTTTTCTGTGAAAGCCTGAGAGAATGTTTTCTCTCTAGGTGGCTCTCCTTATGCACACTATATATCTTCAATCCCTTTCCTCTGTAGCCCCATAATCTCCTTGAATAGAAAATTTGGGAAACCACTGAGTTACAGGATGTTATTGCACAGATTCTCTTATGTCCTGAGTCCTCACTGACCTTGAAAGGCTAGGGCCAAAACATTGGCTATCTTTGTAGCCCTTCTTTTTCTCTAATTTTTAGTCTGTAAACTTATATTCTTAACCCTCCACAAAAAAAGCCTAGTGATTCTATTACTTAATAACATAGGTACTTGAGCTTAACATCACTCTTTCTGAGTATCAAACATCTTAGACTTAACTTGGAATTGATATTATCTACCAATCATTGATATTCTAATAAATCTCTATGGAATGTGATAAGAGCAATTTCACATTTTTACACAGAAACTTAGAAATCTAAGCATATACAAAATTGTAGCCTGTCAATCCTACGGTATTTTTCCTAGTCTCTTACTCTCATTTAATATCCTTTTTTTGTTTTCATGCAAACCAACCATTTAGTTGAGAGAGTACAGCAATAACTGAAATTACATTAGGAGCAGCACACATCTAAAAGACCAGAATGACAGGCACTCCAAGCATAGTTTTAGTGTTATACATTGCTATCCTCAGCGTGATAAACCTTTTGGAGGTTCTTAGGATTGTTATCTAATTCATCCTGTGCATGGTTTTGCTCCTGCCATATTTCCTGTTTTCTGCTTGCAGTCACTTCACTGTTTGGCCCTTTAGCCCTTGGCTTCCATTCGGCTGTGCTATGCCTCTCCATTTTTGTTTCTTCTTTTGAGTTCTTACACTAGGCAGACTGTATGATATTTACAAATACAGGTGAATATCGTATAGTCGGGCCTAGCATAAGAATAATACAACTATTTTACTCCAAATTTTAAGGTTGAGAATAGTAAAAATTGCTTTTTTTTTTTTTTGTATTTGGGACAGGGTCTAGATCTAACTTGTAATGATTCTCCTGTTTTCAGTATCCCAGGTGCTGAGATTATAGGCATGCACCACCACAGCCAGTGGGACTGGCATGGCATGCCAGGGACCGAACCCTGGCCACTGTGCTCTGCCTAAGCAGGTGTTTTACTCTACTTAGCTATCTGGCTGGTCCACATCTTTTGCTATTATTAAATTTATGGTGAAAAAAATTTTGTAGTAATTTAGAAGTGAAAAATTTACTTAGGTTTCAAATTACTTTAAAGGCTCCACAAGGGGCTTGGGAGATAGCTGAGGGGCACAAGAGCCTGCCTGGTAAGTACAAGGTCCTGAGTTCGATACGTAGTTCAGAAAAAAAAAAAAAAGAAGTAGTTCTCCATACAGGCTGCATAAACAAGAAAACGTGAAGCCAACTAACATAAATCATTCCTCTTCCCCATTTGGGTCACAATAGTGTCCATTTTAAATCTTTCTGATCATGGCTATTTATAAAAGCTATTCTGTTATATTCAATTTTTCCTAAAGTACCTTAAAGTGTTTTTATTTTTATTTATTTATTTTTCTTATTTTTGGCCTGGTTCAGGCTGCCTTAAGGGTGGGTATGGGGATTGAACCACTGTCCCCTGTGCCTGACTGGGATTGCCTACACAGGTGCTTAAACTACTGAGCTAACCCAAAAGCCCCCTAGAATACTTTAACATAAGTTATTTTAGTTAGAAATCGTTAGTGCAGAAAACTGGAATTTGGTGACATTTTACTTGCTTATCTTTTTTGGTTTATAATTCAGATACTCAGACTGGTGTGTGTGTGTGTGTGTGTGTGTGTGTGTATTTATTTTGTATCAGGAATAGAACTCATGATCTTACACTTGCCAGGCAGGCACTTATTCCACTGAGGTGTATCCCCAGCCCCAAGATAGTATCCTTGAATCAAATACTTCTTTGACAAAAGGCTATGAGTAGCACAACTCAGGAAGAGGCTGACGAGTAAGAATACAAGGAAGAAAAAAAGAAAAGCTACCACATTATTTCTAGTGTTAGAGCTGGTGGCCTACAGTAGAGTTCATTTGCTAAAGAACGTGATTTGTCTACTTAGGGAATTTATGAAGCTGGAATTTAAGTATCCCCTTGGAGAAGATGGGCATGTTCCTGCTCCACTTCATGCTTTGGTAGCCTCTTTGCAGGAGGAGAGTAAGGTGCATTCATGGTGTTAGCGAAGTCAATAAACGCCATAAGACTTGGCTTCATTTCGACAGACTCCCCGGCAGCGCTTCCTTAACTGAGCAGATCATTGCAGGCCTCGCAGCCTAACTGTAGGCTTTCCTCCAAAGTTGCTAGGAGTTCTCTGGCAAGGCTTTCAAGACCTCGATGAGTCTCTCAGACTCTGGGCTGGCAGGCCAGGTGGTTCAGGAAGAATTCAAGCCAGATGGAAAATGTGCCTGGAGAGCTGCAGGATTTCAGTCTGAAAGTGCAAGGGATTAAATATTAAGTTTCTGGAAGAAAAACTGGAACAATGGTCAGAAATAAATGGGAGAGAGAAAATATGCATGCAGTAGGATTATTATTTTTATTGAAAATATCCCTATTAACCCAAGTCCATGTGCTCAACTAAACAAAAGAGTATCTTTGATATATTTGTCATGCATGGTCTTCTTAGGACACACCACGGTAGCCATAAATACTCTACGCTTCATCTGGATCACACAAGTTCTGATGGGAAGTCCTAATGATGTAGTACCATGGGAACTATGTGTGAACAGTTATCATTGTCTGTGAGCAATTGCTACTGCCCCACCCACATAAATTTAGATTATTGCAGCATAGAACATTCTGGAAGGATGTGAATACTCTAAAGTGTATGGGGGCACAGATTGCCCAGGTGGTCTGGAAATGGGGAGGTTGAAAGTGGAGAACTTAGTGTAGGAGAATTGTTTCACTATATTTCTGACCCAAGTACTCCAGATCCCTCACAAGGAAATGTGACAGTGTGTGTTCTGTCCGCCAGTCATCACTGTGGGGAATAAACAGGGTGCTCAGAGAGGGCCAGCACTTCTTTGTGGCAGTAAAAGGGAGTCTTCCCATGTAGCAATAGCTTGGGGAGAAAGCAGGCCATCGCACTGGGGGAGAAAAAAAAGTCAGTAACCTTATGATGACTTCCACTTGTTACTATGAACATTGTTACATTAAAATTCCAGGTGGTGGGAGTGCATACCTCTGTACTCTTTAGTTATGAATGGAAATTGACTGTGATACTCATCTAGATTGCCAAGTTTACTGAATTCAGAAATGTGTAGGGAATAGTAAAGCAAGCATCTGGTGTATATATGAGTCTTTCCAGAAACAACTGAGTCATGAGAATTCTAACTTAATCAGTGGGTCAATGTGTTGATGAGATCATAATTTGGTGACACGCTTGGGAGGTAATGGAAGGCAGCTGATGGGAGCCTATCACAGGGACCTGACCTTGTGGACCTCTGCTGCCTTCTGCTCAGGCAACATCCACTTCTCTGCTGTAAGGCGAGCAGCTTTTCTCTGCAGACCCCTTCTGCCATGATGATCTGATTATGGCCTTACCCAACTACGGACTAAAACCTCTGAAACCATAAGCCGAAGTAAATCAGTATTTTTTCCCTATCAACCAAGAGCTAACCAATACACTGAGCTTCTTCAAATCCTTCTTGCCCTGGTCATTTCTCCATCTTTCTGGAGAACAGTGAAACCTGTTAAGATTTTTGCATTAAAATCTCCCAGAGGAAAACTTCCTTGCTGCCAGTGCCACTTAAACACTCTGATTTTACTCTCCCTCGATCTGAAAACATGCAGTTTTAATTTCTGAAGTAATTATCAGAATAATTCTCCTTACTTTTAATTTGACAGGCTCTATAAATTTTATGGTTTAAGCACCCATTTGCCAAATGCTGCAACATCCAGCTTGTTGATATTATAGCAACCAAGACATCAATTCTTGAATTTTTCCAGAGAAGAAGTAGAAGCTCTCAGCAATCATACGTTTATTTTTGGAACTGCCAGGTGCAGGCTTGCCTGAAAACAGGGAAAGTCTATTTTTCAATCTTCAGTTCATTACTTAGATTGGATAAATTGCCCAAGAACTTGGCTTGGCTGCAGCATTGAATGTGTGCCTACCTCAGGCTTTCAGTGTGATCTTGCCTTTTTCTGGGCAAGAGGCTGGTGTTTCAGGCTTAGCGCATATAACCAGAGCTTTGTCCAACTCTCCCGTCTTCTCCCTGGGGGTGCTGCATCATCTTTTATAATAGCAGTATCAGCTAGTTCTCATCCGAAGCAAATGTGGTCCTAATGAGCCCAGCAAATGGCACCAAATAAATCCAAGAGGCAATCGTGATGAAAGGTAGAGACTGGAAGAAGCAAAGAAAGAAAGATTAGTGAAGCATTGAAAACCAAGCCATTGCCTCTCTTAATGGAAAACAAAAGGCTGCTCCTCCCCTTCTTGCTCTTGGCCACTAAAGCACAAGACCTTTAGGGAACCTCAAGTTTCACTTTTTTTTTTTTTTTTTTTTTTTTTTTTTTTTTTTTTTTGTCTTTTTGAGACAGGGTCTCGCTATGCAGTTCAGGCTGGCCTTGAGCTCACTTTTGTAGCCCAGGCTGGTCTTGAACTCACACCGATCCTCCTGCCTCAGCCTCTCGAGTGCTGGGATTACAGGCGTGCGCCACCATGCCTGGCACTTATTATTTTTAAAAAGAGTCTAATTTTTTTTTTTTTAGAACTGGGGATTGAACAAGTGCTTATTCTACTATGCTATCTCCCGAGCCACCTAAGTTCCACTGAACATGTGCCAAATAAAATGACAGGAAGGAACATAGGAGGCATATATTTGTGGCATGAGAATTTAGCCTAAAACTTGCACTGATAGAGTTTTATTTTGATCCAAGGACCGATCTTAATTGCAAAGGTTTCCTTTGAATTATGTAGTTGTCATGATTGAATGCGGGAGCCTCAATCTTGCAGTACGCAGCAAAGGATAACCTGAGTACTAACTGGCTCCTTTAAGAGAAAAGAGATTCGCCCAAGGATATGTTCTACAAGAATTTAGTGACTCTTAGGGGTTGGGGAGCAGGAGGAAGGGAGGTTAGGGGAGATTTTTTTGTTAATTTCCTATTGATTAAAACAATAATAATCATGCCTCTGTGGTTACAATGGCCTTCCACACCTTCAAGCTAAATTCACTTGGAAAAAACAGTCCAGAGTGTTTTTCAGTCCTCTCCAGTGTAGTTTGTTGTTCTTACTTTAAAACAACACGTTCACCACAAGCAGATGTTTTCTCTACAGAGCGTGATCTTGATGTGAGAGGCAAGTTGTTCAGTTCCAGGCACAGCCGGCTCTTTCTTTCAGGCACAAGCAGCCCAGGAGGATGCCATTTTGATCAGAGTGGCGCCTCCTTGACTCTTAGCTGCTTCTTCTGGGCTGGCACTTCTGTGCTTGGTCACCATAGACACCCTAGCTTTGCAAAATCTGGTGCATCAGACAGTAGAGAGTGAGGGCTGGGGCAACTCCTCAATCCTTCCCACAAGATCAAATCTGCTTGCAGCTGCATTCATTCCCCAATTAAGCAACGTTTGTGGAGCTACTACCGAGAGAGAACAAGAATTAAAATGCACAGAGTCGGTAGTGGGGCTGCCAAGGTTCTAATGTCACCTCTGCCACTTAGGAGGAGCTCTGTCACCCTGGTAAGTTTTAACTCCTTCAAGCCTCAGTTTCTTGTTCTGCAAAAGAGGCAAAGTGTTGGCAACTACTTCGTAGGCGCTCATGCGGATCAGATGAGATCACATGGTCGACTTGTTTATCAAGTCAGCCCACAGTAAGAACTTGCCACTATTTTATTAGGTAAACTAGGTTAGCTAGGCTGTGATCAGAAGACAAACTAATGTTTTTCCTTCTGCCCTTTCTCAGCCCATCAAGCAGCCCCCATAATGTTCCCTGTCATTCTCAGATAATAAAAAATTCTCTGATCCATTTTGGTGCCAAGAAGAGTCGGCTTCCAGCAATTCAGATGTCTAGCCTGGTATAATAATCGAATGTGGGAGCTCTATTTAATTTTAGACTTCTCTCTACTATCTCTCCCCTGGCCAGAAGGCCCAAGTGGGAGAAAGAAGAGTAGCAGGCGTCCTCTCGCTTTTCAAGCTGTTTCGTTCTCACTCATTAATGCTGACTGCAGACTTTCCCAAGGTTAAGGGAAACGAGGGGACAGGAAGGGGCACTGTACATAGCAAGAATAACCCGGATCTGACCTCAGAGCTCCTGTGCTAGGAAGATGGCCAGAGCTTGCGCTCAGCTGGCCCAGGCCCTGCCCTTCTTTGGGGGTTTGGTGGCCTGTGTCAGATACCAACACTGCATTCTCCTCTGTACCCACAAAAGGCATCACCCGGCTCTCCCACTGCTTCTCCTGTAGCCTTTTGTCCTTGTTTGGAGGTAAACAGAAGGCTGGTCCCTTTTCCAGCCTGTCCTTTAAGGTAGCAAGTGGCCCTGTCCCAAACACAAATGCAGGCAGGGCTGGGGCAAAGAGACACCAGCGAGCTGGCTCTCACTTTCAATGGGTTTTGCTAATGTTGCTATCTGCTGTTTCTCTTCTCTTTGTTCTAGTGCCCTGGTTGGTGCTCAGCGAGATCTTTCCAGGTGGGATTAGAGGACGAGCCATGGCTCTGACCTCGAGCATGAACTGGGGCATCAACCTCCTCATCTCCCTCACCTTTCTGACAGTCACAGGTAAGGACTCTGCGTTCTTCTCATGTCTTTGTTCTCTCAGGACAAGCATTAGGGAACCATATTCTTGTAAGGAAACTTTTCTTGTGAAAAGTTTCAAGTGTGCTTATGTGGACAATGGCAATGAGCCGGCTATGTCCACCCTAAGCGACACACCAGCGTAAGACCCCACCTGCTCCTCCTCCATTAAATAATTTTAAGTTCTCAAGGTTTCCACACATGCATGAAATTTCAACATGAACCTTGTACCAAATAAAACATTTTTTTAAAAAATCACTATGTAATTATCACTCCTAACATCCTTTAGTATACAGTGTCTATGTTCACATTTTACCAACTGTCTCATGATCACTTTTTAAAAACTTTAGTTGAATACAATAAATTGATGTCCTTTTTTTTTTTTTTGTCTTTTGGAGACAGGGTCTCACTGTGCAGTTCAGTCTGGCCTGGAGCTTACTTTGTAGCCCAGACAGGCCTCAGACTTGCAACAATCCTCCTGCCTCAGCCTCCCGAGTGCTGGGATTACAGGCGTGCGCCACCACGCCCGGCAATGTCTTATTATTTGTAAATTTCACATTCTATCTTTCATTCTATCTTTACTTCTGATTTTTAAAAAAAGCCTGGGATATCTTCTTCATAGAATTTTGTACAGTCTGGATTTTGTTGACTGTGTTTGTGTCACATGTCTGTCCTTTGCTTTCCCTATCAATGCCTGTCCAGATCTAGACAGAGATCCAGAGGAAGCTCAGATTTTTCAGAGCTCTTTGCCAGCTCCATGGTGGGCAGCTGTGGTGTGCTCTGCAGTGGCGAAGGGAGCCAGGTGGGGCTGCTGCCCACGGTGCCCTGCTGGGCTCCTGTGACGGTCGGGACCCAGACTCAGCGTGTGCATTCTGCCGTTCGTCCAGTTTTTATCCAGAGTACTTGTCTGAATTTAGTAAACTATGCTGAAATGTAGGTCATATAAAAAGGGCAAGATAAAAGCTTGAAACTATGTTCTTTTTTTCTAGTTTTCAAAATAATGAAGTGCCTCCCTGGCATCCCACAAAACTGACCAATGAGTTTTCTTTATTTCATATAAGCATGCAATTATTTCAAAGTCTTATGACATGACAACAGTTACCAAAAAATCCAAACTTGAAAATTTTATGAAACAAATATATATATAATATATACAATATATATAATATATATATTCTTCTCTTACATGTATTTGTACGTGTATGGATTTTTTTTTGGTGGTACTGGGGATCAAACTGAGGACCTTGTGTTTGCCAGGCAAGCACTTAGGCCACTGGGCTATACTTCTGCCCTATGATTTTCAAAAATGAATGATAATTCAATATGTATATATACACAAATATGTGCATATTATGTATTATGTACATATAAATATAGACATATACATACATGTATATAAACAAGTATATATAAAATATATATACATAAATGTATACATGCTATGTGTTATATGTGTACAAAGGTAGATATGTTTAGGTACATGTATGTATTTTGTATAGGTATATGTGTATAGGTAGAGGTATATTGTATCTATCTGTCTGTCTGTCTATCTCTGTCTATGCATATACATGTACATATTTAACATACCAGTTTGGAATTAATTTTTGGAGTTGCTATGTAAGTATAGTTTAGGTTTTAAAAAATTTTCAAAGGCAGACTTGTGAGATAGCTCAGTGGTCTAAAGTGCCTGTGTAGGCAAGCTTAGGCACAATGCGGGGATGGTAGTTCCATCCCCAACACCGCATGCCATGACAGCCCACCCCCAGGGTGGACTGAGCCAGCCACAAAAAAGAAAGAAACAAAGAAAGAAAGAAAGAAAGAAATTCAAATGCTTCTGTTTTATATCTAGACCATGAATGAAGGAAACAACCAAACTGAACATTAGCATTGACTATGCCTATCCTACTTAGATCACAGTCATAAGTATGTGCCCTTTATATTCTGTCTGTCTTTCTGTTTCTCTCTCTCTCTCTCTTCTCTCTCTTCTCTCTCTCTCTCTCTCTCTCACATCACCTTCTGTTTGGTGTACAGAAAGTAAGATATAAAAGAATGAAAAAGCAATGAAAAACGATGACACAAATATTTGGGAAGCCTCACTAACAAGTTGGACAAACTAATGAAGATTCGGTTCTCCTGCATGAGCTTTTGGAAAAAAAAATACCAGGAAAACAGATCTAATTTTAAAAACAGCCTGGAATGATCAAAAACCTTTCAGTGACATTTAATTAGGATGCTTAAATATCTCTACTTGTTTTCAAAACTCAATTTTCCAAATATGGGTTAGAGTGACCTAAAAAATGCGAGGTTCTACTTGGTGACAAGCCCATGGATAGCAACATTTTAATGAAATTCTATCTGGGACAATAAAAGCAGACTGTTCCAGATAGACAAACATATACTACAGTGGGTGGGCGTGGTACAGTTGTAGTATTGCACTCAGCTCTGGTAAAATATTTTGAGAAGCTTGTTTAAAACTTCCACAGTGCCCACCAAGAGTGGGCGACCTGGATGACGAGTGCATGTCACCTGTCCAGTGTGAGGATGGTTGAGGGAGTTCTCGGGGCTTGGCTTGGCCCAGAGGACTCTCACGTAGTGGAATGAGGTACTTTCAAGCATCAGAGCGGCTCTCATGAAGAACAGGTGGGGAGGGAAGACTCAACGTGGGCCATGTGGAGGACAGAGGACAATGTCTGAAAGGTTGGTTTGGGTTCCTGGAAGCAGTGAGATTTTTAACTGCCTCAGTGGGTAGTGAAGAACTTTGTGAAGGTGTGAGTCAAAAAGTGCTCAGACAGAACTGGGGACAAGTCTGATGAGGAAACTTTTTGGGGTTTATTCAGTGCCTACATTCAAAGTGAACACTTCAGAGAGAGAAAAAAGAACAATGTTTCAAGCACTTAATTAAGTAGTCACCCAGATAAAGCCTTGTACCAGCATAAAAACAGAGAGAGGAATTTAATTAAAACTGCTGAAAGACCAGCAGGGCTCATCCTTCTTTCTGCTCTTCTGCAGCTCAGCACAACTCCCTGACCAGTGCTTGCTGTGTTTGGATCCTTGTACACTGGTTACACACTGCTCGGGCAGTTTGCTTGCCTGTGCAACTGTGATCTGTGGCTGTAGCTGTTAGGGGCAATTTGCACATCTTGCGTTTGGTTGCTCCAAGCTTGTGTGCAAAAGGAGCCAGTTACCTCCTCTCGGCTCCACGCCACACTAGACTTTCTGCTGCTAAGCCAGAGGCCAGCTCAATGCAAATGCAAGACTCAAGTGCCATCGGCTGAGGCAACTTGATTTTGTCCCGTGACCACAAAGGGGCTGTATCTTTGGCTAGAAGTGGACAGGTGAGAAACGAGGCCAGCAAGTGAAATCTGTCACAACCTGGAGGTTCTTGGTTCTTGCTGTTGCATTTGGCAAACTGATGTCTTTTGCCCGACTTCTTAGCACTCTCCTCTGGACCCAGAAAGAAGCAGTCAAATGCAATTTTGGCTGTTAACACTGATGAAATAGTGCTATTCTCAATTAATTTATTCAAATCAGAGCAAAGAAGGGTGAATTTGATCCAAGAAAAGTCCACCTGTACAAAATGTCATTAAAAATGTCCACCACATGGAAACCAAACTGCTACAGTAACAATTTCCAAAATGAAAACTTATGGATGGTGAGAAAGATTACCTTCTGAAGTATTACATATTTTTATGCTATTTGAGGTTCCATTTTTCAATGAGCATGTGCTATTTTACACTAATAAAGGTATATTACAATTTTGAGAAAGACATGCCCATCAAGATGATGGCACTGGGTTTAAATTGTGATAGTTACAAGACTGCTATTTATTTTATCTGAAAAAGTTGGAGTAGTGGGGTTGGGGAGATAGCTCCATGGCACAAGTGCCTGCCCGGCAAGTGCAAAGTCGTGAGTTCAAACCCCAATCCCACAAAAAAAAGAAAAAGAAGTTGGAGTAGTAAAAGAAAATTTCCAGGGCTGGCTACATTTTTTTAAAAATCTTTTTTCTTTTTTTCTTTTTTATACAGGGTTTCACTACTGACTCATAGTGATCCTCCTCCTTGTACCTCCCAAGTGCTAGGATTATAGGCACCCACCACTATGTCCGGTCTCCATTGCTGGCTCAGCCCACTCAAGAGAGGGCCAGCGTGGCAGGTGGGGCCAGGAACTGAACCCTGGCTCCTGTACTTCCCTAAGCAAGCGCTTAATCCGCTAAGCTATATCGCCAGCCCTGCTGGCTGCATTTTTAGTGCACAAATTCTCTTTTCTTAGACACTATTGGTTTATATGAAAATAGGTATGGCTTTCTGCATGATCTAGGAAGCATTATTTACTAGTGAGATCAAGATAACACAATACATTCTAATAATTTTCTTTTGTCCTTTACAGATCTTATTGGCCTGCCATGGGTATGCTTTATATATACATTCATGAGTCTAGCATCTCTGGGTTTTGTTATTATGTTTATACCCGAGACAAAGGGATGTTCTTTGGAACAAATATCAGTGGAGCTAGCAAAAGCGTAAGTATTTGTATGTGCTGGTCCTGGACAATAGTAGTTGGTCCAAACTACAAATTTTATATATAAGTAAATAATGTCTCAAATTATTTTAGGATATTCCCCTTGGGCTATGTCTCATTACATAAATCCAGGTTCTCTCTCTTGCACTTATGAAGTTTATTCAGTGAAGGCACTGGAGAAATCATTACTCTACCACAAATGAGCCTTTTCAGGCCTTATTCAGTAATGACCTCAGAGTCTCTCCCACTTCTCTAGCTCTCCAAAGGGGAGGCTTTCTTTGTTTGGAGTTTAGGAATACCATATCCACCCTAGGCTAGGAACATGGCTTCGACTCTTTCTGGTCTATAGATCTTTGAGTCCTAGCTAAAGCTACAGCTAGCAGTGGAGACCTAGGGTCTACATATCCACATCTGCTTTAACTAGGGCATATTCAAGATAATGTTAAGGTATTTAAAACACTAATTAAGTAAATTTTACCTGGAGAGATTTTTAAACAATTTATCTTAAAAGTTTGCCCGTAAGAAAACTTACTTTTAGAAACAGAGCTCTCAGCTCTAACTGCCAAAATTGATGGCCTGGAGGAAGAGGTGACAGGCAGGGCCAGGAATGAAGAGGAACTTGTTTTACTTCTTAGGATTAAACCACAACACTTGGAAGCATAGGGATACTTATTCTTGAGTTTTAACATAAAGGGGGGGGGGCAACAAAAATGGAAGAGACAAATTTCTGACAGGTCGTGATTTTTAAAGAATACTTTCAAAACACCAGAAAAAAAGGTATAGTGACAGAGATTGTGGGCATAGTGCTAGAGGACTTTTATTTATGAAATGGTGTGATGTATGTGTGCATATACATATATATATATATATATATATATATATATATATATATATATAATAGAGTTGAAATCGCTTATCCTGGTTTAATTGAATTCTAGATAATTTTCACCCTGCGTTTTATGCACATTTGAATGACTGAAATGTCAAATTTAGTTAGCAGAAAAAATTCCCTTAGCTCAAACTGTAGAACTAAATGTTGAAAATTGTCAAGAAGGCTGGATATACACTTGGCCTGGGCAGCACATTACCTGGCTTTGTCCATTTCTGAATGCACTGTTTTGTAAGCATAGACTTCAAATAAGATGATCGATTACAAATACACGATTCAAATCATTAATGGCCGCAGATCTCAGTGATTCAGAGCATGCGGGTGGGAGTGGGAAACACAGCTGCCGGACGCAGGCCTTTCCCAGTACTGAGATGTCGGGACACCGCTGAATCCCAAATCCACTGGTCTCTCCTCATTGCTCATCCTTCCCTATTCTGGTGTCACATCAGTTACCTTGTGCTGTGTAACAAGCCGCCACATGGGTAGCGCCTCAACGTCCCATGCTTCTGTGTGTGGTTCTATGTGTTGCCTGGCTGGTGTTTTGCTGGTTTCACCTGAAGTCACTTATGAGCGACATAGGCAGGATGGCCAGTTGGACTGGAACGTCCATGATCACGTAGGGCTTGATCAGGTAGCTGGCGGCGGGTGCTGGCTGTCAGTGGACAGCTTCAGTTCTCTACATGGCTTATCCTTCAGGAATTTAACATGGCTTCCTTATAACAGGTAGTGAAAGCCAAACCTATAGCATCCTCCTCTGCTCTGAAATTCACACGGCACTTGTGCTTTCTACTGTCAGTGGAATTCCCAGGCCCAGCATGACTGAAGGAGAAAAGAAATTGATGTAACTCTTGATAGGATGAAGGGCCAAGAATCCTCTTTACCACATCTAATTTAGCATGCTACCTGTTCTTTCAATTCTTTTAATGCCCACAAAGCCATCTCCTTTCCTGCATCCCTCAATATCTCTTGACTGTTTGCTTTTCCTCTATTTCTACATCAGCACTACCTTCCAAGACTTAGGTCATGTGCTTACCCCTTAAGAGTCAACTCAGATCCTAGCACTGGATCCTGAAGAACTCCAGGCCTGGAAAGCATTCCCTTCCCTGAGATTTTCAGTATTTTCTGGTCCCATTTTTATGCATGCCTTGTTAGCTAAACTATTATGGTTACATCTCCTTAGGTGGTACAGTTCTGATTTTCAGAAATGCTCCTTACTTATTATCTTTCTTAAGTAATCCCTACAATGTCCAGCTTCATGTTGATTCTTAGAAGATGTTGAAAAGTATCTGCTACTTGATGTAATAACTGGTAGACAGGTTGATGCTACATTTGCTATGTATGGGAACTGTATATAAACAATCAAAGTCAACCTCCAATACGACGGACAATAAAAAACGCATAGGTTTTGATATGTGGGTCATAAGATGTAATTTACACAATGAGGAGCGGAAAAGGTATAGGTTAAGATCACTGAGATGCATTGGCCAGGCTATATTAATTTCTTGCCCACTACTTCAGTTATTCAGCTCTTTGTTGACTGTCTACTATGGACTAAACATTGCATTAAGAAAGAACTGAAAACACAAAAGGCAAGGAATCTATCCTTTTAGTTTCCTTACTTTAGGAGGCAGATAAGAAATCAGATCATTAGAGGCCAGGGAGATAGCTTAGGGGCACAGGTGCCTGCCTGGCAAGTGCAAGGTCCTGAGTTCAATTTCTAGTTCCGCAAAAAAAAAAAAAAAAAGGAAGAAATCAGATCATCGCAAACACTGTTAGCACAGATATGTCATATATGTATGTATGCATTCTCATATGTATCACACATACATATACATTATGTGTTCTCATATTTCTGTATATACTGTACATATGTTAATATATATAAAGGCTTCTTTTTTTATCTTTTCTTTTTTTGCTATTGGAGATTGAACTCAGGATCCTGTGCTTACTGTGATAGCGCTGATTCTACTGAGCTATCTCCCCAGCCCCTTCTAAAGGCTTCATGAAAGATAAAGTACCAGAGCTGAATCTAAGAGTTTTCTGTATAAAGGAGTGTGAAGTCAGATGAAGGTGGTCACATACAGAGCCCAGGGCATGTAATGGCGTGGTGTCAAGGTGAACGTATTTTCATCTGAGAATTGAGAGGTGATCCTAGAGTAAAGGGGGCTCAATATGTGTCTTGCACATCTTGATAAGGGATTTGGCTTTTATCCTGTCATAGGCAGAATTTAAAATAACAGAGCAGCAGAATTAAGTGGCCAGGGTTTCAAAGGAATGTTCTAATGAAATATGGACAATAGGAAGGGGAAACACTGAATGAAGGAGACTTACATAGAGGGTGTTGGAGTAAGCAGATAGGAAGCCATAAGGCTGCATGTGGTACAGTATTAGAAGTTGGTGTCAGGCTGGAAAGACAGCTGAGGGAAAGGAGGGACTTAGGTTATCTCCAAAGGTTCAGAAACTGACCCAGGACATGACAGTGCCCTTCAGCAAAGTAAGACATGGAGGAGCGGGCTTGGGAATGGAGGTCAGATGAAATGGGGATGGAAATGGGAGCTCACATGTGAGATCTACACAAGACATGCAGGTAGAATGGAAAGAATCCAAGCATAGAAAGTTTTTTTTTTTTTTTTTTTTTTTTTTTTCTGAAGTTGGGAACAACAGTGTTAATCACTTTTCTGTCACTGGGACAGGGCACTTGACACTCATCATCTAAGGGAGACTGATCTACTCTGGCTCGTGGTTTGGTCCATGGTTAGCTGGCTCCAGTGAAGAAACAGCATGGGGGGGTAGGGGCCAGAGGAGGAAAGCAGCTCAGCTCCTGCCAGCTGGGAGGTAGGAAGGGATAAAGGAAAAGAGTTGGGAGAAGAGTCACTCTTGCGGTCACATCTCCTCCTCCAGCTTGGTCTCACATGCTAACACCCATCTGTGGATTAAGTGACCCAGGTTAGCATCTAGCGATCCAATGCCCTTCTAAATGCACACAGAACACTTTGGGGAGATATCTAAATCACAACAAAAATTAACCAAAATTTGAAGCAAAGAAAAAGAAATAATACATTACTTCATTGAATTCTTGCTTCACCCAGTTGACCAAAATTCAGATCCTATTAGCTATTGTTCTCTACTATCCCCTTTAAAAGTCCAGCCTGAAGGGTCAGCGAGAGAGCATAGCAGACTAAGTGTCAGGTTAGGCAAGCACAGGGGTCCAGGTTTGATCCAGTTGACCCAGCGACAAGAGTCTGGGCAAGGTGGAGCACACCTATAATGTCAGTGCTGGAGAGGCTGGAAACAGGACGATCACTACTAGTTCCAACTGCACAGTGAGACCCTAAACACACACACACACACACACACACACACACACACACACACACACAGAGTAAATAAATAAAAATAAAAAGTCTAGCTTGAAAGAAGAATGCTTTGCATGATCTAAAACTTTAATCTAAGATTAAATTTTCCTATTTATTTTCATAGTTGTCAAAATATATCTAATTGCAAACCAAACCAAATGAAAAATTGAAGACAAAAATTTTTTAAATTAAATTTGATTTCAGTTTGAAAAGTAAAAGAAGGGGCCCAGCAGGATGGTTCAGTGGTCTAAAGCGCCTGCTTAGGCAAGCTTAGGCAGCTGCAGGGACCGCGGTTCAATCCCCGGCACCACATGCTGCACCAGCCCTGCTCTCAGAGCAGGCTGAGCCGGCCATAAAAATAAATAAACAAACAAAAGCTCTGAAACAATAAAATAAAATAAAATAAAAATAAAATAAAATAAAATAAAAAATTCTTAGAAAAGTAAAAGAAAATCAAGAACAAAAATCAAGAAACAATGACAAAAACAGAGTAACACAATATGTATGATACAGATTTTCAAAACAAGAATAGCTGAAGAAAAAGAATAACTGAAAAACAATGGTTGATACATTATCTATTTTTATTGTCAAATCTGTTGCTCAGATTAACAGATACAGCGATAGACGTACGATTGCATATCACCACTTGCTTTCAAGAAACCTTAAATTTTTGTTCTTGTCTCTCGTGTTTCTTTTCTTTTATCTTTTCTAAAGTTTTATTTTGTAAAGAATATAGAAATAATTGATATGACATTTAAAAAGGTGCACTTTTAGAAGACCAAGAGGACAAGTATTCAAGCATGATTATTGTATGACACATTGCTGTCCTAGATGTGGCTGCTTGGATGGCCGGTATCAGCATAGTTAGTCCAGGTGAAAATCCTACACATCAACTGCTATTTTCAGAAAAAACTGATGGAAGTTTTAAGGACAATCACTTCAACCATCCTGTATACATACTTTCATGTTTTTCTCCCTGACTTTTTTTCTTATCTTTTCTCCTCTTTGTTGTTTAATCCTTAAGTTCCATTTCTGTTTTACTGTATCTGTTATTACTTTCAGGTTTTATTTCTTCTTTTGGGTTCTTATACTAGGGAGACAAAATTTTAAGAATCTAGTCTTTCTGTCTCATAGATTTCTAGAAAAAGACCTTTTTTAATTTTTATTTATTTTTTTCTGGTTTCAGAACTTTTTTTTAAAATTTAATATTTTTATTGTTTAAGTTTAACAATGGTTATATTACATATTTTCATCATCAGATCAGTTTAGATTAATACATATAGGTACATAAGATTGATCAAACAATTAAACATTAACCCTTTTAAATCAACATTACATTTATTTATTTATTTATTTATTTATTTATTTTTATTCTTTTCCCCTTTCTTTTTTTTTGAAAGTTGACATATTGCATATTGTCCTCGCAATCGTTCTGCAGAGTACAGTGTGTGGGCCACCAGTGAAGCTTGTAATGTTGGAGGCTATTGAATCTAAGCCTCCTAAAGTTCGTCTCACCAATCTAGCTCTGCGCTTCATGCATTGTAATTAAGCATTTTTTTTTTTTTTTCTTTTTCTTGCTGGGTGGTCCAGAACTTTTGTTTATTCACTCATTTTTATGGCCGGCTCAGCCCACTCTGAGGACAGGGCTGGCGCAGCATGTGGTGCCAGGGATCGAACCGCAGTTCCTGAAGCCGCCCAAGCCTTCCCAAGCAGGTGCTTTAGACCACTGAGTCATCCAGCTGGGCCCCCTTTTTTTTTTTTTAAAGAGTATTTTTATTTTATTTTATTTTATTTCTTGTTTCAGAACTTTTGTGTGTTTATTTATTTTTATGGCCGGCTCAGCCTGCCCTGAGGGCAGGGCTGGTACAGCATGTGGTGCCGGGGATCGAACTGTAGTCCCTGCAGCCGCCTAAGCTTTCCTAAGCAGGCACTTTAGACCACTGAGCCATCCTGCCAGGCCCCGAGAAAGACCTTTCTGATGAAAGTACAATTTGAGTTTCTAAAACTCAGTAAAACTTAGTAATTCAGAATTTGGGATGGGAAGAGAATCTGTGGAACTGAATAAATTTTTTACATATAAGCTATTTTGGAAAGAATCATATTTGTGTTGCTTTCAAGTCAAATTACTCAAACATAAGTCCAGGCTCCCTCCAAGAAAAACTTCAATGTAAATTAGAAGACTGAGGCTAAAGGTACTGTTGACCACTAGCCCTTTGGGGTTTGTGTCAAAGAACAAAACTATATCAGGATGTCGGTGAAGAGAAATACAAAAAGTAAGACGGCAAAACAATTTTGCATTTTAGACTCAGTTACAGCCAGTGGCAGTAGCCTCCGGGTGGCACCATTGTGGGGAAGCCCAGTGATGAGGGCTGGGAGGAAAAGTGCACTGTTAGAGGCCTGGGTTATCTCCCATTCATACAGTAGCAAAAAAAAGAGGGCTTCTCTCTGCGGTTGTGGGTTGATAAAAGCTTTTATGATGAAAATATAAGCAGACTGAATTATGTAAAGTGACCAAAAAATGTGTCAAACAACTACTAAACAAGGTTTACTGGACAGAAATGTAAAAGACTAAATAATCCAAATATTGGTCTTGATAAGTTATCAAATTAGCTAAGGAAATGTGAGCAGCAGAAGCCCAGGGAACGTACTTGTACAAAGACATCGAGGGGAACCAAAGATTGCTCAGGGTGTCTTCAGGAATTTAGAGTCAAACGATGAATCAACTTTTGTAACTGGAGATATAAACCCTGATGATAAAAGTCTTTTATCTAAGGGATAAGGAAGGAAACTATAACATCAAATTAACTTTGAATTTGATACTACACATTGCATAATATTTGGAATTTCGTTCTTCAACCCCTATTGCTGCAAAGCTGAGAAAACACATATTCTTCTAAGGATGTTAGGTTCCTTATAAAATAAACAGTGACTCAGCTGAGAGGTCAAAAAAGATTCCTGCAGTAATTTAATTTTGTAGGATTTTACTCAGAACATCTGTTCTGCGAGCTACAGACTCAGAATGAGATGTTAGCTCTGCCTGCTTTTTTAACTGTGATTTCATTTACCCTTTTCTCTAATTTTAGAAGAAACAGAAAAAACTGAGAATATTTTATATTTTAGTTCTAAAGTTAAGGTGCTTTTCATGTTTAGCAATTAACTTGATGTAGTCCTTCATTTATGCTAATGCATTTTACATATTAATATGCATTACATGCTGGACAGTGATGCAGGGGCTACTAAGAAGCGCCAGGCACTGATGTGGATCATATAACAACCGCCAGGAGAGCCAAAGCACGCTGATTTTCACTAAGCATGTGACCAGGGGCTATTTTTGATTGGATAACCCATAGGTTCTTCTGAGAAGTCATGCTGGAGTTAAAATCTGGGTAGAAACAGAGTCAAGCTAGGAAGATAAGGAGAAAGAATTTGGGCAGAGAGAACAGGTAGTATGAATGCTGGCTCAGGTAGTACGAATGCTTGATCCAGGAACCTTTAGTCCAGTAGGTCACCATCTCTGAGATAAGTTAGAAAGGAGAAATCAGCGTGTAGGGCTTCTTATGCTGAGTGGGGAGTCTGACCATTCCAATTGCAAAGGAAAGCTACTGAAGGACTTTCAGCTGGGAAGTAAATGACATGATTGACATTTTAAGGCATGCCCAAGCAAGCACCTGCAGCAGCCCAGTCTAGTCCCAGTCTAGTCAATCTGCCTCCATCCCAACAGCTGCTGGAGCACCACCTTCCTCCGTGAAAACCTCTTCATCTTCACTTTCACTGCTGGCTTTTCTTCTGATTTCACTGAAAAGGGGAAAATAATTAGGAGGAAATTTTACCACTTCCTATGTCAGTGTGTGTCTGCCTACACTAGCGATCCTCATGCCCACAGCTGCACACGTCGACTCTGTCCTCCCCGGGAGGCCAGCTGCTTCATGCCCTCCCCTGGCCAGCACATCCACCAAGACTGCCCCCTGCTTACTCCTACACACCATCCATATTTTACCTCCCTGGTACTCCTTGCCCATTTTTTGAGTCTTTCTGGTGCATTTTTTCTTTTCAGCCTCTGTCCTGTTTTTTCAAAACAGCTACTGATATTTGATCATCAGTTCTGCTCTGTACGTTTTATCAAGAGCCTGCTCCAGTGAGACTGTTGGCCACCACTTCCCTGAGATGTCTCTTCCTAACACCCCCACATCCTTCACATTCCTAAATCCAGTGGTCAGTTTTCATTCCTCCCTGTAGACCATACTGCTAATGTCTGTTCCCGGCATTTTACTGAGGAACATTCTTTCCAAAACACTTGCTTCACTATCTTTTCACTTGATTTATTATCTCTTCTCGGTACATTTAAATTCTTGAGGGCAGGGAATTTTGGATATTTTGTCTCTTGTTGCTTGCCAGGACTAGAACAATCCTTTGGCAAATATGAAGCTTGTTGGGTGCAGTGTGATGTAGATGATCAGACGGGAGAGGCCAAGTACAGATATTGGGAGGTGACATGCTTCTCAGGTAGTGTCACTGTGTAAGGATGCAGCTGAAGAGGCTGTACACCGCATTAAATCTTTAGTTCCTTCAGGACCCAAGAGCCATTGCATGCCTGTCGCCCATATATATTCTCACTTCCTTTCTCATCCTGCTTGGATTCCACCACCGCCACCAATTCCACCCCTTTGCATGTCCCTCTCTTTACTCCTGTCTCCATCATTCAGACAAACTCTCAGCCAACTATTAGCTTATTTTGTCCCTATGCCTGAGAAGCTAAATGTGGCCGAAGAAAACGTTCAACCATGCTGACCAGTCTTGTTTCAAATTTATGAAAATCCAAAGTAGGTCTTTAGAAATGTCTTGCCACCTACCACAAGTCCCTGGTGAGCGGGACTTCCTGATTGCAAGGTGACTGTCATATCTATTTGTTCTCAAGCCTTGGATATTGTGTCTTATATTCTGTCAGTGCTGAGAAAACACAGAAAGACTTCATACTCTGCTGTGAACTCCATTAATCTGCTCAGGCCCATACCCACTGCCTACTTTGCCTTGGAGTGAAGGTCAGTGCTCACTCATATGCATGGACTGGGCCCTCAATTTCCTGTCTACGGGATTCCTAACCCCCACCCCACACTCCCAGGCACATATGCAGCATCCTGAGGTGCAATACTGCTCATCCTAAACGTACCTTCTTAAGTACCAAACTAGTTCCTGCTCCTACTTTGCAATTATCTTTGAAATTCCAGTTTCCTCTTGGAACATCACCACAGCTTTGGAATAACTCACCTCTTTTGAGATCCACCTGTGTGACAGAAGCCCTCCCCACAACGGAGACATCCTTTTTCTTTCCCTCATTACATGTCTCACTAGCATTAGTTAATTCTGTGCTTACTTGCTGTTTCCTTTGAAAACGTAAGCTCTGAAAGGAGGAATGTTTACCCATGCCATTCATGCCACTTGCCATGGCACAATCCCATTAGTTGGTTCATTATGGAAATAAATCTGAAAAGGTTCAAAGACAGTCCCCCCTTTTAATAAAGGTAAATTATTTTGATGTAGATGGGAATAGTACTCCAGAAAAGTGATGAGATAATGCAGAAGGCAGGATTACAAATAAAGGCATATTGGTAGAATCTGAGGAATGGAAGTAAATTAAGTAAGATCTCACATGCAATCTTTCCTAGCTCTCTGTGAACAATACCACCCTCGTGTGTGTGTGGGACCTAGGCTCGAACTCACGGCCTTGCACCTGCCAGGGAGGCACTTGTGCCACACAGCTATCTCCCCGGACCCTCACCCTTGGAATCTTAGCCTGCAGAGGAATGCTATGCTCGGCTTTCTGAGAAAACCTCCCACCTTTTAGCTTCATGAAGATCTGTAGCATACACTGAATCTCATGCTGCACCAATGGTTCACAATGAAAGTGTTTTTGCGTCGCTACATTAAAACTCCAGGGAGATTTTAAAATAATAGCCTGCATATTTTTTTCAAGTAGTATAAACTCGGAATGACATTTTCATTAGTGCTTCTTTCTCTTTCAGGAACTATGTGAAAAACAACATTTGTTTTATGAGTCATCCCCGAAAAGAATTAGTGTCAACACCGCTTCCAAAAAGTAAACCCCAAGAGCAGCTTCTGGAGTGTAAAAGGCTATGTGGAAGGGGGAAGCCCAGGCAGCTTTCTGCAGAAACCTAAAGGCCTCAGATCAGTGCGAAGGTTGACGCAATAGGAAGATGCTGGCAGGGTGTCTTCGTACCTGTACACATCTGTCACTCCACACTTTCTCTTCAGTGTCATGGAGCTACTTGGAAGAGGACACTGGCAGAAGTACAACCATTAATTTCTTCTCTTGAAAGAACCTCAAATGGTAGATGAGGTACGAGGTCTCAAGCAACGCCTGCTTATTCTAAGTAGAACAGCAGGTTAAAAGATCATAAAATCTAGCTGGTTCAATTCTTTCTACCTTTTTTAGTGCAGCCATCTCTGAAAGATGAAGCCCTAGTGACGAGATCGACTTTGGCCTTAAATTATAGATGTATAAAACCATCACAGTTTTATTAGACACAGGTGCTTATGACTTTTGCCCACTGATAGTACTTGCATGGGGCTTGTATTAAAAATAACTGGGACACAAGGTGGACAACTTAAGTGCACATCTGTGCTAGATTAGGACAAGGTCTTGGCTAGGATTTTAGTGTTAACTCCTAGTTACAGTTCCACAAGGATTATGCAACTTATTTTATAAAGTAAAATTTAATGCCGAATATACTACTTTTATGGACTTCATTTTAACAGCATAAAGTGTTAAACAATTCTGTAATACTTGAGAAAAGCATTTTTGTCTTTTTTTAGTGATTAAAAAGATAAAATTTGAAAATTCTAGGACCACACTTACTTAGCAGTAGCTGTAAGCCACCAAAAAAGGAGACAATAGATTATCCAAATTTCTAAGCAATCATGTGTAAGTTACTAAACTTATATAAAAATAATCTCTCCTTGGAAGGTTTTCATGAACAGTAATCATGGTTTCCTACAATTCTTCTTACTCCTCAGGAATATCTCTACCTCAGGTTATGGCAGAAAGACTATAATCAATGCTGACTTTCAGATGAACGTAGGCACAAATGATTTACATATCTGGACAATTCACTGTGTTGCTTCATAGAAAATTTGTAAGGAATCTTGAACCACTGAAAGAGTAATTTATTATATTACTAATACAAATTGTGGAAGACATCACAGAAACTAAAACCAACCTAGCATAAAAAAATTCAAAAAATGACTAAGCTGAAGAAAATAAAAATTCTTTGAATCAAGTCCCTTATATAGCTTGGCCTTTTATTTTTTCCTGGGCCCTGTCACAGTGTGACATAAGGGAACACAACCCACTACTGTACATTCCCTTATATCAAAGTGGAGAGACAACCCTTGTAAGCAACAGTCATATGAATATGAATATCAAAGCCTCAAGAGAATTACCTAATAACTAACATTGGAAAGAAGATGGGAAAGGAGATTTGAGATCGTGATTTCTGTCACAGTGCATATTGTGTACAAGTTAGAACATGCATTGTTTTGTTCTGGAAAGAGAAGGGAAGGTGTGTCCTATAAAGAACCAACTTATAGTGATATTTGGTGGAATTATATGCCTTTTTTTTAAAAAACTAAAGCCTGGTTTTATCAATATGAATTTTTTTTTTTTTTTTTTTTTTGGTAAGCATCACACAGATTTTAAGATATTTAACAATGCTGTTCCAAGGTTCTTTAATTAATTTTTGGTTTGACTACATTGTAAGTGGGTAAATAAATAAATAAATAAATAAATAAACCTAGCTGGCTTGTTCCTAAAGACTTCAGTTTCAGTCACCTCCAACACTTCCTTACATGTTTTTTTTCAAATCCTACATGTATAACAATTTTATCTTCAAACTAATTTTTACCCAATACCCATCCCTTCCACACACCAAGCGAAGCTTAATGATTTGCAAAAATGAAAAAGGGAGAATGCTTATAGTATTTATGTAGATATTCACAGTTTTTATTTATAAAAAAATTTACAGTACTTGTGGAAAGCCCGCAGAAGACATCAAGCACACTGCTATCTTCCCAGCTTTGTTGCTAGGGAGTTACCCCCTGGATGCTGTCAGGACCGCTGACGCACTGGCTGAATCCAGCCCCAGGCGGGCTGTCTTTTCTCCCCTTGCAGATGAAAGTATTTCATGAGCTACTGACCAGTTTCAAGTCCTCTGAACACTGAAAATATTACACCACCTGGATCTATACCTTGGCTATATATTTCACTATTCTCTACCTTTTTGTGAATGTTGCAAAACAGGAATTCATCTTATTATTGTCAATTAAGATGAAGTGGAAAAATCTCTAAGTTTTAAGTGCCTCTAACTGTTCTATTTTTATGCTCTGTATTTATGGGTTTAGTTCCCCTATTGATCTTAAAAATGAAACAAATAAACACAAGTGTTAGAAAAATAATAAACGTCTAAAAAAGACACTTAAAGGTTTTCACAAAAATGTATAGAAGTTAGCCTTTACCTTCTGCTTTTGAGGGCTAGGTAGGGTAGGGGAAGGTTTGGAGAATAAAGATGAAAAGAACAACAAAATAATCTGCACTGTACAGTGCAATGCTTAAGTTCACTTTCAACATTTTACACCATGATAAGGAAACTATTCTATGTAGAGAGGTTCAAATGTTGCAAGGTTTTACTTTTCAAAACATTTTGGTACTTCACGTTTTCATGAAGACTGTTGGAATACTGCCTACGGTAAGTCAGCTACTTTGACTCGACACAGGCTCTATCTCTAGATGAAGTCACTGTGGTTTACAGCAAACTCTAAACACATGTGGCAGAGCAAAATGGCCGCCTGCTCCTGAAATACTATTGCAGGGTTCCTGCAGGAGGAGGACAGGGCTTCTTTGATGTGTACTCATTATAAACATTAAGCTTAAGCGTAGTGAGCCCTCACACCGAGTGGTCATCTTTAGCTCCATTAAATAAGACACGGCAAGGGGAAACACATATCCTGGAAAATGGCTTTCAAACTCCAACTGAACTGTATTTTAATTACACTGCAGCAGAGGCAGCTTGTGGGCACTGCTTGTTAAAACCTGGGCAAAGTCATCCGTCATCAACTTCTGACGAGACTCTTTCTAAGCCTTGGGCACTGACCGGAGATTAACCACACTCAGGAACTCCGATCACCTCCCTACACATACAGCTCTTTCCTGAATCATGAAGGGATGTATAGGTCCAACCCATCGCGGCTTCCTTCTCACATCCAGCAAGTGGGTGAGAGGTTTCTCTTTTCAGAACTAATATTTCTTAACTTTTAAAAGTTATTTAACATTTTCTATCAATTAAATTAGCAACATAAAACATTAGCCTTTATCTAAAAAGTTCTATCCCTGTTCCCTAGAGCAAATATACATCTTTATTTTTAATTTGCGAGAATTCTGTATTTGGTAACAGAACATGAAAAGATACTATACACACACAAAATACACTTCAAAAAGAAGCTAACACATTTTAGCCAAAATCTAATCTTGCATAGATTAAAAAAATTATGCACACAATTTTTGTTAGAATAGAAAATGGGGAGTAAGAGTTACAGAATGGATATGAAGAGAGATCTTTTTCCAAACTTTTATTTGTGCACATTCAATTGAAAAGATAACTTTTACAGGTTCTTTGGTGCCCATATTCAGCATACAAAAATGTAAAAGACTATTCACAAATGAAACACATTAGCTCAAACTGGAAAAAATAACAATGACAACAATAAAACAATTTAAGGTAGTGCGTGCTGTGACAGCTCTGCTTATGGGGACATGAGAATTACTGCGAAAATAAATAGAACGTCCTCTTGTAAAGCAGCAATGTCATGTCTTGTAAACTTCGTTTTTATATTACAGCAAAGACTGAAATAAAATCCAAAGGGACCGGTGCTTACACTGTAGCCATGAGTGAATAAAAGAGTCTTTTTCCTCAATTACTGTTGGTCCAGTTTTCCTTTTGAGTCCAATGTGCAGCAGGTTTTAAAAGGTGCTCAGTTAGAGATTCTAACCAATTTAAGTGATGACTTATAAAATTTCTTTCCTGCTTTCAAACACAAATGGGTAAATCTGTTCCACTGCAGTAGCCACGGCCTTTACATTGGGCCCTGTAACAAACAGGAAGAAGGGGTGAGAAGACGAGCATAGGCAAAAGAGCTTCCCCAGTGCTAAAAATATTTGCTGGGCTCAGAACAAGGAAGCCATGGAAAACTACATAAATGTAAGCACTTAGGCAATCCTAGTAAGAGCCAAGAGAATATGAGCTTTTTTTCTGAACAACCTAATACACATATTCAATCTATTTCAGGGCACTAGGACAGTGTATTACCAAGAGGGATACAAAGCATGGGGGGAGGGGGGCTTGCCAGGTAGCTCAGTTGATTAAAGCACAGGATTCAGCAAAGTCCCTCAGGTGCAGGGGACGACAGTTCAATCCCCTCTTCCACATGGAGCATGAGACCTGCCCTTAAGCCAGTCTGAGCCAGCCAAAAAACAAAAAACCAAAAAAATCCCGAAGTACTAGAGAGCACCTAGCGATGGGAGCAGTCATTCACTCTCCCTTTGCTCATGTCTGGCTTTTGCAAAGAAATCTAGCAGCATGAAACAGTGTGGCTCTGGAAATTTCGGTTACTTTACAACATGTGATCTAAAATGCCCCACAGATCACTTATTATTAATCTGTCTGGTCATCTTACCCTAAGAGATTATCCAGGTCAGTGACTGTGGAAGAGCATAGGCAATGAGGTGACGCTGGAACAACTTTTAAAAACATGTCATCTGTGTGCCGTTGCCAAACAGCTCCCCAGCTGGGTCCACTCTGTGACCTGTCTCTCCTGAAAAGAGCAACTTCAACTTCTGAAGCCTGCCCTTGTCTACTAGGCTGTGTCACCAATGCAATGACTCAAAGGTCTGCCTGGCTTTTCGCACTCCCTAAGTCGATGTGCGCAAGGCATGCTGTAGAGCAGCTCTTAGCCATGTAACACCTATTTCCAGGAGTGCCTGTCACATTTGACTTTTAGTTTGGGAACCTAGGCAACGAGAACTTGCTAGAATTTCAGTAAATGAATACACAGGCGATTGAATCTTGGTATCTATGCATGTAAACTTAGTTTATAACAGAAAAGAATAAAAACACAATTTTCATTTAAATTGCTAACAAAGAAGCACTGAAAAAGATTTGCATAAACTTTTAACAGAATCAGTCTCACTAATACACGTGTGTGCCTTTTCTTTGTTTCAGTACTGGGAATGGCACACTGGATAGTCCCCATCCTTTTTGTTTTTCTTCTTTCCTTTTATGAATTTGGTACAGGTATGTACGCACCTCAAGATTTGTAGTGATCCTACTGTTTTCAGCCTCCCCAGTGCTGGAATTACGGGTGTGCACCACCATGCCCAGGCTCAATTGTTAGCTCAAGAGCATTCCGGGGGCAGGGCTGGTGCAGCATGTGGGACCAGGGATTGAACCCTGGCCCTTTTGCTTGCTAAAGCAGGCTCTTAAGTCTGCTGAGCTATCTTACTGGCCCTCATTTTTATTTTTTAAAAATCTTTTATTTATGTATTTGGTACAGGGTCTCCCTGTCCAGCTCAGACTCACAGTGAACCTCCTGTGTCATCCTCCGCAGTAATGGATTACAGGCGCATACCAACATGCCCCATTTCCCAACCAGCATGGTATGCCCAGGGTTCCCCTTATTACTTTTATATTTTGAGACAGGGTCTTGCTTGGTTGACCAAGCTGGTCTTTAACTTGAAATTCCCATTTCTTAGCCTATAGGCACCCACACCTGCCTCTTCTCAAAATTGTGACTCCTGTGCCTCTCCATCGTGTGTTTTGAGGACACTGGATCTGTCTTAATTGGCCTGCTTTTCCTAATTTACCATACCTCTCCCTGGAAGGTAGTACTGTGCTCATGGGAGCCACTTACCAGGTGTTCAACAAACTGTTTGTATTTTATAGGCTATTGCTGGTTTAAGTTTGTAACAACATAGTAATCAACCAGGTGGACTGTCCTCCATTTACTATGTGTTGATTGTCTATTCACTTGATAAAGATGACCAGAAGTATAGGCTCCAAAATATAAAAACAGTTGACAGTAAAGAATAAACTACTTGTTTCCCAACACCTTGTTTTAAAAAAAATTATTTCTTTTGTCACAATGTTTGTAGTACCTGATGCTTACAGTCCTTGTGGAGAGAAAATTTATACAACACACCTTAGTTCTGTTCTTCATACCCTTTGCTTTCCCACTCTCCTGCCTCCACACATCTCTGGACGTTCCCCCACCCCCGCCGACCAGGGGTTGGACCCCAGCCACTGTGTTCCACCTAAGCAGGTACTTTAGTCTGCTGAGCTACCAGGTCAGCCCACTATCTTAAATTTAAAATAACCAAGAGAAACCCATTTTACTTACTTCACAAGGCTTTTTACATAAGCAAGATATTCAAATATAACTGACATTTACTATGTGTTTTGTTATATTTTTTGGATCATGAAATATTTGCAGGGAGTGGTTAGAGAAGACAAGGTGTCTTCTGATTTTTTTTTAAACTTAATACTTTTATTGTTTAAATTTAACAATGGTTATATTACATATTTTCATAAGATCAGTTTAGATTAATACATTTAGGTATATAAGATTGATCAAACAATTAAACATTAACACTTTTAAATCAACATTACTTTTTTTTTCTTTTCCCCTTTCTTTTCTTTGAAAGTTGACATATTGCATATTGTCCTCATAATCATTGTACAGAGTTCAGTGTGTGGGCATGACCCACCTCCCTATTGATGCTGCATAGAAAAAAAAAAAAAAAGGAAAACAATGTACTTCTCTTTGGACTAAGAGGAAGCAGATACATACATAGTCAAATGTTCTGCAATTGCAATGGGCCACCAGTGAAGCTTGTAATGTTGGAGGCTATTGAATCTAAGCCTCCTAAAGCTCATCTCACCAATCTAGCTCTGCTTTTCATGCATTGCAATTAAGCATTTTTTTTTTTTTTCTTGCTGGGTGGTCAAGGGCAAGTCAAAGCAAGACCTGTATAACAAAACATTCATTGTTTTGTATCTTCCAGGGTCAAATCCCCTCAGGATTAAGTTTGGGACCATAGACTGTACTTTGTAGTACTGTTGTTAGTGTCAGCCTTTGGGACGAGTCACGGCCACTGCTTGGCCATTTTGCTTTCTGTGAAAGCCTGAGAGAATGTTTTTCTCTGGGTGACTCTCCTTAGACGCACTGCAGTTCATTCATCCCTTTCCTCTGAGGTCCCATAATCTCCTTGACCAGAAAATTTGGGACACCTCTGAGTTATAGGATATTACAGCATGTGCTTTCTTTTTGGTACATGTTTTCTACAATTCAGGTGGGATCCCAACAATTGGCTTGGGAAGTTCCCAAGGAAGACAAAAGAACCAGGATAGGTGAAAACTGCTCAGTTGTTAGGAGTCTCAAGATATAAATTTTTCTTCTACTTTAAGGACTGAGGGAACAAAGAGCAAAATTGAAGGCCACTAAAGAAATTTTCCTCAACACCATTTTGCATAAGATTGCATCTGAGCCATAAGCAGTGCTCCTGGAAAGCTTCTCCTCATAGTACCTTAAATCTCAACTACATGATGATGCCACCCTGTAATACACATAACTTGTCTTCTGTAACTACTCTCTGCAAATATTTCATGAACCAAAAATGTAACAAAACACATAGCAAATGTCAACTATATTTGAATATCCTGCTTATGTAAAAAGCCTTGTGAAGTTAGTAAAATGGATTTCTCTTGGTTATTTTAAATTCAAGATACTGGGCGGGCCTGATAGCTCAGCGGACTATAGTGCCTGCTTAGGCAGAGCAGTGACTAGGGTCTGACCCCTGGTGTGCCAAGCTGGCCCCGCCTGAGGGGCATGCTGAGATGGCAACTGAGACTGGGTGTGGTGATGCGCACCTGTAATCCCAGTGCATGGGAGGCTGAAAACAGAGAATCAGTACGAGTCTGATCTATGTAGTGAAACCCTGTAGACCCTGTCCTAAATAGAGAATGAATGAATGAATAAATAAATGCAAGCTATCATAACTTTTTATAATCATTACTATGCAAGTATATATAAGAAAAGAAATTTGAGGTATTAGACATTGAATGCAGGTCCTTTGCAATGAACTACATCCCCAATCCCTTTTTTTAATTTTACTTTTGAGATACAGCCTAACTAAGGGAGCCAAGCTGTTTCAGCAAGGTACACCCTTCAATCCTAGCCTAGGAGTACAGTACACCTGAGTATACTAGAATATTTTCAATAGCTCCAGACTGAAAATTATTCAAATGTGTATGGAGAATTCATTCAAACTGGAGACTATATAACTATGAGTGATCTCATACACAAAAATATAGATGAATCTCACAAGATATCAAAAAATAGAAGATAGAGGCATAATAGTACATTATGAATAAGAAATACAAACAGTACATAAGCAGGTACTAGTCTACAGAGTTAAAGAGGCAAAGCACCTACTCCCCCAGGCACAAGTAACTGAGGGGAACAAGGTAGACATTATTTCTATCTTAGTATGGGGATATCTTTTATCACTAAACCCATAACTGACAAGTCTGATTCTAGTATCATAGATTACCTGTTACTGTGATACTTCCTGTTGAAAAAATCTGTAATGTAGCTCTTAGGGATTTTATCCGATAGCACACAGCAGGATGAAGTTCAGGTTCATAACTATATTAAAAAGCCACAATTAATATAAATATTTACAGCCTGAGGGATAATTCCAAATTTGGTTAAGTCATCTTGAGTGTTAAAGACCTACCTGGCATGAGGTCTATTGTTCTTTGTGAATTCTGGCAAACGGATTTCAAAGGGCATATTACAAACTGCCAAAACGTTAACCACCTTAAAATCTGTAAATATTACCTTTAGGAAAGAAATAAAACTTAATGAGTTATTTCAAGCTAAAAAATTGGTTCATCACAGTGATCTTTATTAAATTTTAATTCCTTAAATAGGGAGTCAACAAAATAAAACATTCTCTTATTCATCGATGTACAAAAAGCTGTACAAAAAGCTCAAAAACTTCATTAAAAATAGTAAAACGAGGCATTTCATGATCAGAAAATTACCTCAACTGGGTTTTTGAATATGTTTAGCTTAATGTTAATACTTTCAGTAGGATTTATAAAAATTACCAAAAACAAAACAGAATTCTAGAAAATTCAAAAAGGTGAAACAGTCTCTAAATAGTCAAATGCAGACTATAAGTTCCAAAGGTCAAGCATTTTCTTACATTCCATGAATGAAATAAGTTTAGATGTTTATTTTACTATATTTTTAACTAATCAGACTTTTTTCCTCCAATACTTTTGATGTTAAGAAGTTTAGGGCTGAAAATAGTGTTTTCTAACAACAGTAACTGTAGCCATTCCAACCAAGGCCGTGAGTTATCTTAGCTCAGTATCTTCTCCAACATTCACCAGAATTCTGGATGAGCTGACTGCCTTCCAACTCGGTACTTGCCTACAGCAGCAGAAAGCCAACGGACCAAGCAGCGATAGTGTGCTGCAGGGCTCTCTCCACTGCCACCCTCTTCCAGTGGCAAGACTAGCAAGGTCAGTCCTTCTACTGCCAAGACTGAAGTCTTTCAAGACAAACTTAGCTTCCCTTAAATTTTCCCAGTTTATACAAATCCCAAAGGGCCTGGCTCCTCCTCTTCAAGGATCCACTTTCATCTTTCTCTTTCACTTCAATTTATAAGTGACCTAGTAGGTCCACTGTAACAATGTATTCAAAGCTTTGCTCAACAAAATACTTGAAAAGACTGACTTATCAGTAATAAATTGCTTTACACAGGCAAGAACTTGCTGCCACTCAGCATGTCCAAATTTTGTCTTTCAAGGGTCAAACTTCATCTTTTTTACTCAGCATTTGCAACTGACGTAGCAAATCCATCATTATAATTCCACTCAGTTATGCTGAACAATGTATTTCAAAAGGCTGACTTGCACATGACAGTCACTTCACACTTGCAAGGGCTTGTTGTGCTCACCATGTTCAGAGTTACTGAAATAATAAAAACTTTTTGGGGGGGAGAGTCTAAAAAGTTGAAAAGGCATTTAACATGAAAAGAAACAAGTTTATTTATGGAAAAGAAATCTGGGGGAAAACTCAAGAACTATTATAAATATCCTTATGGCCAAGTTTTGTTATTAAATTGTCATACTAAAAAATAAAAAAGCTAGGAAAAGTTTAATTATAAGGATACCTATAGTAGTTTCTTTATTCTACTGAACTAAAAAATTTTTAATTTTACAAAAACAAATCTTTGAGTATTTGTAGTTTAGATAGTGAAAATGTTACCTGAAAACCTAGCTTCTGCAGACTACGCGCTAAACGTCGGGCACCAAATTTAGCTTCTTCTTCACTATATTGTAAAGAAAGAGAAAAATGATTAGTTACATTGAGTAAATTTTATACTGAGAAACACAGCAAATGTTATAACTTTACTTTCAATCTAAGAAATGTCTCTCCTATGGGGAGAAAAGGAAAAAATGAAATTGAAAAACTAGGTAACTTTACCTTGTTGCTCCAGTGCAAATAATTTTTCCTGAGGACCAAATCGTAGCTGTAATTCTAGGTTTTCTAAGCTTCATTAATACTTTCTGGAGAAAAAAAAAAAAAATCTGATTACTTAAGAAGTATTAATTTTCTGGTTCTGTTTTACATGGCCAGGTTAATGTCTGAACACTACTCTGAGCCTATCATGGTTAAAATAATTGTTCTCCAAATTATCCATTCTGAAATAAAATTCAACACAAACAACAAAATTATCACCTAAGGATTTTTAATTAATTAAAAAGCAAAGCCTACATAAATCTCTCAACACTATATTTTGGATCACTAACGACAAGTACATGAACATCCAACTCCAGTCCCACCACAGGAGCTTGCAGGGACCCTCACACATGCCCAACTTGTACATCGGCAGCTTGGCAGGGGCTGCTACTCCCATCTGAAAGACTCTACTCCACGTTCTCTCACTTTCTTCGATCCCTTACCAGATGGCATCTCCACAGGGAGAACCCCTTTCTGACTATCCCATAGAACTCCTTTCCCTTTTCATGGTCTAATTTCTAGCCCAGCTTTATTCTGCTTTGGGGTGCCCCCACTACACTGCATTACCCATTATGTTTAGCACTAAGATGCCTATCAGACTCAAGTTCACATGAAGGTCTCACGGTCAAGAGAGATGTTAGGGCTGGAAGTGTAGTTTCAAATTCCTTGGAGATGAAAAGCAGTTTAAATTATGGGTTGGAATAAAAGTACCTACTGAATGAGTATAAACAGGTCAAAGACCCAGGCCTAAGATAATCTGGGAATATAAATTTTCATTTATGGAAATATTCATTAAATACACATTATATGTAGGACACAAGTGCTTATTCGATAAAATAATATGAAAATGAATTCAACATTTTAAAACTTGTTACACTTCTAGTTCTTCATTTTCACTGTCATACACCATACTATCAAAAGTAAAATATGGTTAGATCTGGGGAGACTGGGTATTTGCAAAAGATCAAGATGACATTTTAACTACAATACACGAAACTTCACACAAATGTGAAACACTGGATTGAACGTGTACAGCGTTCAACCGTCTCTACCATATGCTTGTCCCATCCACTCAAGTTTTCAGTCTTCCTCAAAAACCCATTTCCTTGCCACATTATGCTTTCTTCTCTAAAGCAGTGTTTATTTAGCAGACACGATTCTTCTTTTTTTTTTTTTTAAGAGAAAATGGCATTACTGGTAAACTTGAAAATCTTTAATTGTGGATTAATGAAAGTTTTAATTCACTTTAATTCATAGTAACTTGGTTTCTAATACTAAGAATTTATCATACTCTACCTAAGTATACATAGGAACTTCATTTGTATAACTTAGGACAAGCTCCAAATATACTGCTAATTTTTGTAATGTATAAAACATATTTATTGCATTAATTAATCTTTCGTTTATAAAAAAATAATACTATCGATTGTAATGCTAATCTCAAAACAGTAACTTTAATTTTATTTATTTATTTATTTATTTATTTATTTATTTATTTATTTATTTATTTATTTATTGTCTTTTAGAGACAGGGTCTCACTATGCAGTTCAGGCTGGCCTTGAGCTCACTTTTGTAGCCCAGGCTGGTCACACCAATCCTCCTGCCTCAGCCTCCCAAGTGCTGGGATTACAGGCGTGAGCCACCACGCCCGGCTTTAATTTTAAATAATATAAACTCAAAGCAACCAAAATTTTAAATATGCAGCTTGAGATATGAACCATATTTTTTTTTTTTTAACAAACTCCTTCACAAAAACCTGCTATCCTGGCTAACAAGGAGCATGACAATTAAAAAAAATTGTAGGGAATTAGGAAATCAGTCAAGTATAATTGTATTTGAATGAATACACTTCCAACTGTACGGAGCTCCCTTTTCACACTTCAGCAAAATGAACTCCTGAGAATGAGTCAGTTCTCTGAGGACTCAGAGAAGTTCTCTCCTCCAGTATCTGCCACCTCCATGAGAGGAAGGACTGCATAATAAGCAGGGCTCACTTTGGTACCCAGTACAACTCACGCTAAGGTCTCATTAACTATCTGTAGGATGAATATATTTTAGTATCATTCACAGCAGTATGAAATTAATAGTATGTAGTACACAGAGCAAATTCAGATACTTACTCCAACATCACGCTTATAAATAACATTTGCTCCCTCCAAAGCAATCTTCCTTAAGTTCAAATGGCATCTTGTTCTAAAAACACAGACTACATTTGTAATTAAAATGTCCAATGCAACATCACTGTCTGCATCCATTGGGGTAGTTTAAAAACTTAGCTTCCTGCCACGAAGTTCACATCCTGAGAAATAAAACACACAGAAACATAATCACTAAAATTGAATTTTTTTTTTTTTTCTTGTTTCAGAACCTTTATTTGTTTATTCACTCATTTTTATGGCCGGTTTAGCATGCACAGAGGGCAGGGCTGGCGCAGCATGTGGTGCTGGGGATCGAACTGCGGTCCCTGAAGCCGCCCAAGCTTTCCCAGGCAGGTGCTTTAGACCACTGAGCCATTCCGCCGGGCCCCTAAAATTGAATGTTTTGATTTTTTTCACAAATAATCTGGACATAAAAATTCTTTTTCACGGGGCCTGGGGAGATAGCTCCATGGCACAAGTGCCTGTCTGGCAAGTACAAGGTCATGAGTTTGAACCCCGGTCCCGCAAAAAAAAAAAAAAAAAAAAAAAAAAAAAAAACTTTTTCAAATGCTTCAAAATCCAATCATGTTTGTTTTCCTCACAACTGAAAATATCATTAAAGAAAGTAATATGTCATATGACATCCCTCAAAAATCTGATCTTTCAGTCCTTAACTGAGTAAGCAATATTTCTTTTTTTTTTTTTTTTTTGTACTAGGAATTAAACTCAGGACCTCAAGCCTGCTAGACAGGCATTGCATCGCTGAGCTATATTCCTGGCCCAAGTAAGTGATCTTTACATGGCAGGAATCTGCCAGACTTATCTCCTGTCACCTGCCTTTACCACCCTTTTGTTCCAGGTGTACTACAGTTACATTAAGTCCCCACACAATACATCAGGGGCTGGACATTGTGGACCCATGCATAGCCAACAGTCTATGTGTTAATGATACTTCATAGACACAGGGCTATCAAAGATCAATCTGTTTTCAGGCAGAGTAACTGATTTATTCACAATTTAGCACAAAACAATAATCATACCACTTAAAACATTTTCTCATTTCTTACTCACTCACTCATTACTGTTACTTTCAAAATGCAGGGGATACTACAGGAAAAATGGAACAAGGCAAAGTCTACTGTCCCCAAAGAGTCTACAAGCTTGTGTACAGGACAGACACCTAACGAATACAATTTTATCAAGATCAGAATCTTCTAAAATATTTTTTCAAGACCTCTTGTTTATATAAACAACCAAGTCCCCTCGCCTTTAATGTTTCTGAGGCACTAGGGACTGAACCTAAGGTCTTCTCCCTGAGCCACATCCTCAGCACTTTTAAACATATTTTATTTTGAGAAAAGGTCTCACTAAGTTGTTTTGGGTTAGACCTCAACCCGAGATCCTTTCGCCTCAGCCTCCCATAATGCTGGGACTACCAGTATGTGATCCACAGCCAGCCAAACCCTAGGTTATGTTAAGTACATGACCCACACTGATCTAAATTTTTTTCCTATTTCAAAAATAAGCTACAAGAACTGGCCAGACAAGCCGGGCGTGGTGGCGCACGCCTGTAATCCCAGCACTCGGGAGGCTGAGGCAGGAGGATCGGTGCGAGTTCGAGACCAGCCTGGGCTACAAAAGTGAGCTCAAGGCCAGCTTCAACTGCATAGTGAGACCCTGTCTCAAAAAGACAAAAAAAAGAACTGGCCAGACAGCTCAGCAGACTGAAGTGCCTACTTCGGCAGGCACAGGGACTGGGTGCGATCCCTAACATGCTGTGCCGGTCCCGCCCCCTGTGCATGCTGAAAAGGTGACAGACTGGGCTGTACTCAAATGTTAAATTCCTGGCTGGGCTCAACTCTCATTCTAAAAAGTAACAAATAAAAACCCCAAACAAACCAGCAAACAATAACAAATAGCTATGGGAAAGAAGGAAGAAACTCATTTCCATTCAGGAAGAAATGTTCCAAATTGCCTCTGTTAAAGTATCTACATTTAAACATTTGTTTATTTTACTTACTAAGTCCCGGCTTTTCAAAGCCAAAGACCACATGCTAAGGAGCCATAACTCAGTTCATCACTAACAGTCACAGACATCCATACTGCACCTTTCTAACAAAAATGTGAACTACAGCATGAAGTTACCTCTCAGTAGCTGCACTGGAGGAAATATAGGAGGCCATCTTTGTGGCTTACCCAGTTGGTACAACAAATGACAGGGGTGTGCATGTGCTTTATTAAAATGTTTTCTTTTGATTTTTCATGTACAATGAGCCCACCAGTGCTGTATAGAATGAAAACCTACTTTCACACCTTGGGAGACAGAAATGGTTACATTTTATAAGATTAAAAGAGTAGATGTTGCTGATAAGTTACACAGCAACTATGATGTCACGTAAAAAATAAAACACTGGTCAATGGTTCTGTTTTACTTAATCCTAAGCATGTCAGACAGCTTCACAGTTTATAAAGACAGACAATAACAGGCACAAAATATCAGGGAAAAATGTTAAAGATTGAGACTTGAAATGATAAACGACCCATTCCAACAGGAAGAACAGCATATATCAGCCCAAAGAACTACTCGAAAGAATTCTGGAGCAGACTAGTGAACCGACAGGTGGAACATTATAAGAACCTAAGAAAACAGGAAGACCTGCAAGAACAAAGAGACGAAAACAAATGTGTGTGCTGCCGGTGTACGTGATACCTGTGATACATGTGTGAAAGTTGTTATTTCTGTAGCAGTTTTACTTGTATCTTCATTGTAGTACACACAATAATTAATCCCTGTTGTTTTTAAATTTAGATAGCGAGCAGTTGATGTAGAAAATGCTGATGTTTACTCTCAACACTACGTATATGTTTGATATTTTAGTGACATTTCATTTTCCCGCTAAGTGGATACTTTGTAACAGGAATCTCCTTACAAAAGAGCAAGAGTGCTGGCAAGTTCGGCCACCCACACAGAAAAGGACAGCTAAGCACATGTGCTATCAGCATAAGCAGGACTTGTGTTCACAATGTGCTGCTGTCATGTGTGAACACTGCCTTTTGTATGGTTACTGAAAGATGACTTTGTGGTACTTTCATTTGTATTTTCTTTTTTTTTTTTGAGACAGGGTCTTGCTATGCAGTTCAGGCTGGCCTTGAGCTCACTTTGGTAGCACAGGCTGGGCTCGAACTCCCACCAATCCTCCTGCCTCAGCCTCCCAAGTGCTGGGATTACAGGTGTGCACCACCACACCCGGCTTTCATTTGTATTTTCATGGTAATTTCACACAGAAATTAATCTGCAGTTTTTTTTTATATCTTGTAGCTGGTTAAACAGTTAATGGTCAAAATGTTACATTTTTATTTGAAGCACTCATTATGTATTAAAATTTTAGTATTTTATTCTATTGATATCTTATTTTCCTGTTAAATATATATGCTGCTTAAATAACTCATAAAATTAAAATTAATAATTCATGAATAGAAATATTTCTAAAAATGAATGTATTTTTTACCTGCTATAATGTACTTTTCAAAAAATTTGCAGTGATGCTCTTAGTGTTATAGGGCCACAGCTCAACACTGCATCTGGGGCCAGGGCTATAGCTCAGTGGTACAATGCCTGCCTGACAGCATCAAGTCCTGAGTTCGATTCTGGATCATAACACTCTATCTAGTTAAGAGTAAAAGTTCACTTATTATTTAGAAAATGAAAGCTACAAAAATCCAACATTTCAACCTTCTACCTATATGAAAATTGTCATATACTTAGAAATCAAAACTTTTAATTTTAGGCATGGAATAACTGTTACACATAGCTTTCATTACTTTCATATTAAAGAGCTAAGAACTATTTTCTTCCTCATAAGCCATTTTATACAATATCCATGAAAATGGTTATGTAGTAAGTAAATATTATTTCATATGGGTTTAAACTAGTGTGCAAAGCTGTACAAGAAATGTGTGTAAGCAACTCCGCAAGAAAACCTCATGGTATTTAGGAATGACATTTAAACTGAAAAAGCTCTCCAGTATGTTAACCATAGCACTACACATGAAATATTTAAGATATATGAAAGGGGAAAAAAAATATAATGCATATCTATTCAACTTCAAAAATGAACACTATAATCAATTTCCCCCCATATACCTGCCCCAAATCAAATCTTCATTCCTACCTTCTAGTAAACCTCTACTATAATTTCATTATCCTCATATATTTCTTAAAATTTATGACATATTACATACACAAACCCAACTAAGTTGTGATTTAAAAAAATGATGAATTTGGTTTGTTAATACTTCACTTATGATATATATATAAGTTCATAAGTAGAAGTAGACAATATGATTTTACTGTACTGTACAATCTGGTTTGAATATTAAGGTTATACTAGACATATTAGATGAGTTAGGGTGTTCTCTCTCTTTTTTTTTTCTTAATTCTCTGGAAGACCTCCTAAAAGAACACTTTTTTTAAAAGAACATTTTTAACAATTACGTGGGCCCACTTCTTGTTTAACAGATCTTTAAAAGATCAACTCATTTTTTAAAGACAACTGATAAACTCTACCTATACTTTAGTAATTTTTGCAATGTCTTCCTATGAAATTTCCTATGTTTTCTAAATCGTTTAAGTTGGTCATAGTATTCTTCATGGCTTTCTTAGTAATCTTCTAAACTCTCTGCTGTACATAACCCTTTTTCATTCCAATATCATTTGTCTCTACTTTTTGGGTTTCAAGCTTGGTGAAAGCTTTTCTATTTTGGTTAATCTCTTCAGAGAATAAACTACCACCAGTTAATCCTTTTGATTATTTACCTATGTTAGCCATGTCTCCTACAGATTTATTCCATTCTTTTACTACTTGCTACATTGGAAAGTAGGCTGAATGTTTAATACTTTAGTTTTTAACTTTTGAAGAACACTTAAGGCTATGTAGTGCATTTAGGTGTGACTAAAATTGGGCATGTGTTTTTATTATTCCTTAATTCCAACCAAATTTTAATTTCAACTGACATTTTTCTTAGGCTCATTTTTTAGAAGTCCTTTGCTTTTAGAAATGCATGTTTTTAAAGCTTATCAGTAATTGAGGAAATGGTAAAAGAATGACACTATTTATCAAATACCAAATACCAAAGAATGGTGGCAAAGGTGCAAACCAGTATTCTCTTACAGTATGGAATAAAAACCTTGTACAGAAGGCAACCTGTAGGGATGGTGATGTCACAGGAAGCTAGCCCTGCAGTTGAGAGAGCCCCTTACCCCCAAGGCACTCCACTTGGGCCATGCCCGCTGTCTACTGAAGCCAGACCTATACATAGCACACAGGCACTTCTTTTTTTCTTTTCCTTTGACATTTGTTTTCAATAAATGAAAATGCAAAAAGAGAAAAAAAAAAAAAAAAGAAAGAAAAATAAATCATATATATATGATTTCAGCTAAGGGGTACACAAGCATTTTGAGAAGTAATTAAATGTAATACAAATCTTGTTAATAGAGACAATTGTAAGTCATGAAAGTCCAGCAGTTCCATATATTACTAAAAATTTTATGACATTTATGACAATGTTGTCTTTTTTTTTTTTTTTTTTTTTTTTTGAGACAGGGTCTCGCTATGCAGCTCAGGCTGGCCTTGAGCTCACTTTCGCAGCCCAGGCTGGTCTTGAACTCGCACCGATCCTCCTGCCTCAGCCTCCCAAGTGCTGGGATTACAGGTATGCGCCACCACACCCGGCTAATGTTGTCTTATAGTAAGAAAAATTACATAATTTCCGTGAGTTCATTTTGACTTACATCTCTAGATTAATTTACTTACCCTTCCCAAAATGTTAACAATTATTCCACTCAGACAACTGACACATCAGAGTGGCCTTGTTCCCCCTACCCCATTTTTCAGTCAAGTCTGGATTTTATTTTATTTTTTATTTTCAAGTCTGGATTTTAAAAGTATCAAATATTTATTAGTTTTACTATAAGAAAACTAAAGTTATTCTATTTTAAATGAAAGTAACCTGTTCATTACCTATGACCTAAAATTAAGACATGGTCCAATTAAGTAGTTTTGTCCTGTTTCTCAAGTGGATGAGTTTAATTTGTCAAAATTTGTCAAATATTACCTCCTAACAAGAAGCAAAGTTCAACGCTACAGCTCTCCTACTTTTAGGAACTGGCATTTCTAGCTTATTGTAACAATGTACCATAGAAACTTAAACAGGTTTTCCCTTGTTTAATGATTTTGTGTGCTGTATTTTAGGTCCTCTCCACAATGCCTCTGATTTTGTAGTTGTACACACAAACATAACTTTAGCAACTGCACGAACTGACACCTTGTCATCACCTGGAAAACACCGCCACCTCCTGGCTCTGAAGACAAACTTCATCCAACTACCATGTCTAAAACTTCCCATTAAATAAAGCAGTAATAACCTGAAAATCTATTCTACAAAAAAAGGAGAATCTAACCACTTTAAGTATGTTCAAGTTGTAACCGACGACACTGTGTAAGGGACTCCAAAGGTTTATTAAGACAATCCATTTTGCCTTTCAGAAAGAGGTACCAAAAAAAAAAAAAAAAAAAAAAAGAGACACCCCCTTTTACATCTCAGGAGGGTATGCATACATTGTACACAAGTGGGCTCTGATACAGTGTCTGGATGCAGCCTTTAGCATTTAGCTGTGTGACCCTAGGTCAGTTATCTAACTTAAAAGTTTTCATCTCACTGGAGATAGTGTCATTTGTACCGCCTAGGTGCTTTTAGGGATTAACTATGATTATAGCAGTACAGGGCATGCAGCACATATGCATTAAATTAGTTACCACAGCCTGAGGGGTGTACAGACAACTGCACATTGTAACTATATACTATTTAATGAATTGATAGAAAAGTGGAGAACAATCATCGCAACAGATGAAAAGAAAATCCCAATGCATTTGGTGGCAGTCTGCACACTATAGCTCTATCTTTCATAAGAGAGAAAGGAACACAGTCACACGTGTTTCTGTAGTGAGTCTGATATAAGCCAAATGACCAACCAGTCCAAAGTATCTACTATGTGGTCCTTTAAGAAAGTTAGCTGTTTTCTAGATGTCAATGAGGCACTTTTAAATAATGCTTAATACTAACAGATGCAAAGTCTGTACTTCTAATTAAAATAAACAAGCTGTCATGAGACACTTGAAGGAAATTTGGCTGATGAAAGTGGATCTAAATGCATTTGATAACATATGATATCACAGAATTAGTAATTCTGTAAGTGAACCAATAATTTGTCTGGTTACATAGACATACTTATTTCTTAGAGACTATACTAAAATATCCAGGAGAGAATGTAATCTGTAGCAATCTTAACTTCCTGAACCCTGATGTATAAAATTTTGCCATAAGAAACAAAATTGAATAATGTATTCTGAAATAATGCAATTAATTCTGCAATCCCAAAAGTCCAGCATAAAAAGATAAAGACACAATGCAGGGGAAGTTAGAAATGACACACTGTTTTCATTTTAATTACAGAACTACTGTTAAAGATAAATTATCATAAAAAGCTGAATTTCCCATTTGATCTTCAACATGAAGTTATACATTCATGTTCCAAGGGGCAGTAGTTGTATGCTCCATAGTAAGTCAGATGAACTAAAACCTTTAACTGGCTCATCAGGGACACATTCTATCATTCAGACATTTTTTGCTTGGCTAAAGAGTTTATATTTCAGGAGTGAGCTCTAAAGAGTAGCATTTTTGCTATATAGCATATGAAGAAAAGGCTAACAGTATCTGGCCACCAAAAAATTTGGACCAAATTCATACCAAAAAATTCATACCAATAATGATTAGAAAACCTATAATGTCTACACCCTGTGCTCTATATAACTAATAGGACAATATGCACTGTATCAAATTTTGGAAATGTGCTAATATCGTGTTTTGAAACTGTCACATTATTTATTAAATGTAATAAAAGATTAAAATTAAAAAGTATTTTATATATAAAACTCTTAATAACTCACATCAAAATGATTATGATTTTCATGGAAATTAACAGTAACAGGGCTACCAATAACAATCTATTAAAAAAAAGAAACTACAGCAAAGAGGACTATATTTTGTGCTTCAGCCTGTGAAATTATTTGTAATGTTGTCTAAATGTAGTTGAGGTAGAGTGAATGATGTAGATGAGGTAGATTTTCTGAATGAGTCCTTATGGATGAATTCAATGGTTTATGCAGTCATAAAATAAGTTTCGGCTGGAAAAATGAAGTGCTTTGTACTATAAAAATGCACAATCTAGTATCCATCCCATCTTAATAATGTTTAAGCAGCATCATACTTAAGAATTTCACTGTTTAAACACAGAAACAAACATCAATAAGAAAAATTTGGATTTGAAGATGACACTCATCTGTAACAGAAGATCTATTCTAGTGCACTAGCTCTTACTACTCTTATTTGCATATAAAATGCAAATATTATCTGCAGAATTGTTCTGAGGAATTAATGAGAACTTCATAAATTACAATACCCTGTCAAAGTAATGGCACATTAGTCGATGCTAATATTAACATTAATTTTAATTAATGTACTACAGTAAATAAATAAGAAGAGAAAGGTATTTCTTGGCTTAAGATTTCTAAGTTAAAATTTAAGACTTTTATGTTGAACAGACAAGAGGTGAAAAGCATGCTTCCTACACGACACCTGCTGACCAGCCCAATGTAGCTACAGGGTGCACTGCACACCATATCCCAGGGGCTGATGGGAAGCTGTGGCTCCCAGGTGCCACTCAGCATCTCAAGAGCATCTTACTGCACTCTGCTAACCAGAGGAAGGATTAAAATTCAAAACACAAAGCACACTTTCTACTGTATGCATATAGCTTTTGCATCTTTTTAAAACAAACCATAGTAAGCCAGAGACCATTTGAATTTACTGATTAGAACTTTCAATACAGGGATTAAAACTCAAGGATGAAAAATTAGGCATACTAGCCGGGTGTGGTGGCGCACGCCTGTAATCCCAGCACTCAGAAGGCTGAGGCAGGAGGATCAGTGTGAGTTCGAGACCAGCCTGGGCTACAAAAGTGAGCTCAAGGCCAGCCTGAACTGCATAGTGAGACCCTGTCTCAAAAAGACAAAAAAAAAAAAAGAAAAATTAGGCATACTAATTATATGCAAAACTAAAGTTTATTTTGCATTTCTTAGTGCTGCAAGTAAACTATATATATAGTTTTTTAGAATTTTATTTATTTATTTATTTATTTATTTATTTATTTATTTATTTATTCTTGCTTCAGAACCTCTGTTTGGTTATTCACTCATCTTTATGGCTGGCTCAGCCCGCTCCCAGGGCAGGACTGGCATAGCATGTGGTGCCGGGGATCGAACTGCGGTCCCTGAAGCCGCCCAAGCTTTCCCAAGCAGGCACTTTAGACCACTGAGCCATTCCACCTGGCCCCAGTAAACTATATTAATATATACTTTTAAAGAAAAATGTTATTTCTGGTTACATGAATAAAGAAAAAAGTCACCCATAACCCTACCTCAGTATTAGGTACCCCCCCCCCCCCGTTTATGCAGGCCCTTGTTTTTAGGCTAAATACATATCTATATCTGTGCATATTAAACACAACTGGGACATGTAGTCCTACACTGTCACAAAAGCACTTTATAAAAGTCTTTGAGGACTTTAGATATTAAAAATAACCATACTCAGTGATTTTTTCCTGAATTATAATTACTTGTATTTCTTTGAGATTAACTGTCTCGCATCCTTTTTTCTCAAATTTCTTACTGTTATTATATAGGACCATAGGGCCAGGGAGGTAGCTCAGGGGCAAAATGCCTGCCTGGCAAGTGCCAGGTCCTGAAAAAAAAAAAAAAAAAAAAAAGACTGTAGGCATAGACTTTTGTGTATTCCATCTATGGAAAGTGATATTTATATCACCAACTTCTACTTGTTCTATATCTCTGCATTTGCCTCTTTCTCCAATAATTAATTCTACAATAATGAATTGGAAGTCTAACTCCAGACCCCATGACAGAGGACTGAGCAGCAGCAAACAGACCTGGTAAATACACAGTGCTCCCAGTGGTGAGGTGAGTTAAGAGCAGGAGCTATGCAGACCTAAAGAAGCAGAACAACAGCAGAGCTACCTGCAGGAGGAACTGAAGGAAAAGAGAAGGTAAAATTAGGCTGGAAAGGTTGCTTGGGATCAAATCATGCTTTAGTCCAAGTTTAAGATTTTCACATTTACTTCAAGAGCACTCGTTGGTGGTCTAAAAGAGAGAGATAAAAAAAGATTTACATTGAAAAACATATCTCACCACCACTTGTACAATGGGAAGATTAGAAAGGTAAAGACCAGAGGGTCTACTTTCTCCCCTAACTATCGTGTTCAGTGGAGAGACGATGGCAGTGTGGTCCATTGTGGTGGAGAGTAGCAGAGGCATTCTCAGGGCACAGAACATACATACAAGGCTTTATGATTACAACGGGGATGAGGAGAGGAGTGAGGATGCGTTTGCAGTTTAAAGTCTGTGGTTTAAGCTGACACTGGACACACCTGAGGAAGAGCAGGCATGTAGGGATGACTGGGCAACTGTTCAGCATATTTTGAATTGAGGGAACTTGTAAGATATCCAGGAAGTGATCCAGAACAGACAACCAAGAGAAGAGTCCATTGCTCAGGACAGGTTCAGGTCTAGATTAGAAATCAAACTTAGAAATACCAGTACAGAAGGCAATTTAAATCACTGGTCAAAGAAAAAGAAAAAAAGAAACTGAAAAAATCTGATAACTGAGATTGAGCCAAGTGCCCTACACTAAGCCCCTTTAGAAGTATTTCTGCATAATTTTTAATACGGCAATTTTCCATACTATTTTTAAACCTTATTACAGGAAAGTAGTTTCTGTTTGTGTCCACTGCTTAGAAGACAAGTTCCTCAGAAGCATAGCCAAATTTTACTTATTGCTGTACTCGAATCCTAGTGTGGTTCCCAACGCACCATACACATTCAACAAAAAAGCTATGGAGCTTCTGTCTTAGCTTCAGATTATTAAAAAAGCAATGCTGACATACACAGAAGAAAGAGCTCAAAATCTCCTTGGGTGAAACCCACATCTACATTATGGCCCAGATGACTAAGGGAGTTATTAATTACTGAACACCAATGTGAGGCCTCTGTCATTTGTAAAATATATCCAGTACCAGAATCAAGCACAGACTACTGTGAAAATTCAATAAAATTTCATGCAATGTGCATGGCACAGAGCTCATATGCAGTGTGCATTAAATGTGGCCATTTTCGTTGTTACTATTATTACCTCCTTTCTTCCTCTTTCACAGACAGAGAAATGTTCAAAAATGGAAAGGATTTCTGGTTACTTGTGGCTCTCTTAAGAGAGACTTCAGTTGTGTTCTGCGAACATAGAAACAGACCATGTTTCTTCCAGTTTAAAAGTAAATGATAAAACAGATATTAAAATTCTCATGTATCTGGAAAGCCAACTTAGTACTAGGGGAAAACATGCTTAAATTTAATCGTGAGTTAAGTGAAAAAACAAACTCAAAACAATAAAAAGTTATTTCAAGTAAAAACAAACAGTTGACTATGAGCCTTTTCTTTAGATAGTAGGTATTGGGAAGGTCATGAAGGAAATGAAAAAGATCTTATCTACAAAATTATATTAATCAAAAGTATAATAGTTCAAGATATTCAGTTTAAAAATTAAAATTAAGATATTAATTTCATTTAATTTGTAAAATGTTATTTTTCTTGAGTGGGTCTTTCATGAGTTCCTATTTCCACTTAATATAAACTACCATTTTATTTATCATGTATTTGGTACAGGGTCTCATTACACAGCTTGAACTCCTAACAGTTCTCCTGTTTTCAGCCTCCGCAGTGCTCAGATTGCAGGCGTGCACCACCACTCCCAGCGTGAGTGGCCAGCTCAGTGTGCCTGGGAGCAGGGCTGGCACTGCATGTGGTACCTGGGATCAAATGCAGGCCCTTGTACTTGCCTAAGCAGGTGCTCATTCTGCTGAGCTATTTTACAGGACCTATAAAGTACTATTTGATTGATTGATTACAGGACCGGGGTTCAAAATCACGACCTTGCACTTGCCAGGCAGGCACTTGTGCTACAGAGTTATCTCCCCAGCTCCATTTAAGTACCATCTTAAACATTAGAAAGTCTAATCTCTCTACAAAGAAGCTTGGTATATTTCCTAATTACCCACAACAGGAAGCTATAATTTACAGACCAGTTTAGCCACTGAATCAATGCTGATATAATTTTTAAAATGTTATTTTTACCTGCAAGTATAAATGTTAATTCACCAGGTAGCTGATGAACTAAACAAATCCTTTTCTAGCTTCTGGTTGCTCTAAGAGTCAGTATACAGAGATCAAACCTATCTTCTACTATGTTAAGGATGTGAATGCAATGTGCTGAATTTATCAAACATTTAACCAACAGAAAGCATAGCAGAAAAAAAAATGAAATTTCCTATTTGGACAGTTTCCTTTTGATGGTTTTAGGAGGATTACCGTTCATAAAAATATATGATTTAACATAAAAAACAAACAAACAAACATGTTTAAGGTTTAGATCAGCAGTTCTCAACCTGTTGGTTGTGACCCTGGCAGGGGTCAAGTGACCAAAACACAGGGGTCAACTAAAGCCATCGGAAGATACATATTTTACTATTTTATTCCAAGTCATAACTGTAGCAAAATTAAGTTTTGAAACAGCCACCAAAACTATTTTTTGGTTTAGGGTCAACGCAACATGAAGAATTGTATTTGCAGGGTCATGGCATTAGAAAGGTTGAGAACCACTGGCCTAGATAATGCATCAGTAACATGTTCAGAAAAACAAGGAATATTCAAACTTCTTTAATTTAAAAATAGCAAAGAGTAAAGAAACACAATGCACTAAGGCAAACAGGATTACAAAAATGCATCTCTTCCCTCATGCAAGCCCTTTACCAAAGCTGATCAGATCTGAGGAACTGAAGGTAGCGTCACTGAAAAAAGAATACAGAGAACTTAGCTACAGATCAGAAAACATAATTTTTACAATCTGAAATTAGAAACACTGATTTCAAAACAGCAAACAGCGGGGCCCAGCGGGATGGCTCAGTGGTCTAAAGCCCCTGCTTGGGAAAGCTTGGGCGGCTTCAGGGACTGCGGTTCGATCCCAGGCACCACATGTTGTGCCAGACCTGCCCTCAGGGCGGGCTGAGCCGGCCATAAAAAATGAGTGAATAAACAAAGGTTCTGAAACAAGAAAAAAAATTAAAAAATTCTTAAAAACAAACAAACAAACAAAAAACCCCCAACAAAATAGCAAACAGGAAGGTGAGTAGTTTGAGCACATTCAAGTAATCATTTTTATACAGAAGATACTACAAGAATGGCAAGAAAGTTTTCTACTTTAAATTAGTAACTTTTTTGCAAAAAAAAAAAAAAAAAAAAAACTAGAGACAGGCTAACATTACTTAAAAAAAGAACTTCAGTTAACAATTTTGGAGATTCAAGCACACAGGGCTGGCACCAACCTGCCCCTGGGGGTGTGGGCCTTCCCGCTAGCAGGGCGGCAAGGCAAAAGCACAGTACCAGGGGACTCAACAGGGTGGCCCACATGCTAATCAGTGTCCCCAGCCTTGAGTCCATGCTCATCGCTAGCTGAACTCAATCATTTCCCAGAGGCACCACCCGGTACGCACCATAGCAACATTTCATCTTCTTAGCACCCATCACATAAAACTTTGGGCATTCCTAATTTAGGGGAAATGAACTACATTCAAACCACAACAAGAACACTAGTAATAACTATTAAAAAAGACAAAACAAAAACGATGAAGAAGCTGACCCCCCACGAATGCTGACTTCACTGACCTTGGTAGGGTTTTAATTTTGAAGTCATTTGTAAGTTGTTTCTTACAGGCAGGCAGCTGAGAACCAGTGGGCTAAAACACCATAATAGGTATTCAAAATGATGGAATTTCCCTTTTAGTAAGTCTTTAAACAGGGCCATATTGTTTTATCGGGACTCTTTATCATAAGGAACATCAAGATTTGTGCACTGTTTACCATGGCTTGCTTCCTGATCTCAACTCCTGCTCCAAACTGGCATAATCTGCCTTCTGCCTCTACACAGTACAAAATATTACAAACAAGCAGCTAACTGATGAGGTCCCTAGCACAGTTGAACCCTCCTACAGGGTACTCCTGAGAAGAAAGCTCTGGGAACCTCTGACATTCAGAATTCTTCTTAACGCCCCACTATCTTGGCTTCTGAGATTTTCCTCCCATCTCAAATATTTCTGTCTGTTCCTTAAGTTAACAGTTCTTCACTGAAGTCGACAGTAGTTCTTGAAAAGCTTAAAACAGTTTCAGAGATTAGGAAGCTCCAGAAATTCTGTGGAGGTAAATGTGCATGGGTGCTGCAGGAGGCAATAGCTTTCCTTCTATCTTCAAACAGGTTTAAGACCCCCGAAAGCTGTAAACCTCCACTATAAGTCCTTGTCCTCAGGAAGCTTGTCAGGATTCACATGTTATCCATGAGTTTACTGTGGCTTTTACCTCAGACCTAATCTATCGGAGATCTGCTTCTGCATTCTGAAACATCATGGAGACATTTTTTTTTTTTTTTTTTAATTTTTAGGGAAGGATCTACAGGGTGTTCATGGTCTCACTACAAGATTGGGCTCATAGTGATCCACCCGTTTACAGCCTCCCAAGAGCTGGGATCACAGTCACGTGCCACCACACCCAGTCTCAATAGCCTTCTCAGCCTGTCCGGGGCACAGGGTTGGAACAGCAAGCCAGACACATTACTTTTAAACCAACATATTCAAAACTCACTAATCCCCTGAAAAATATTTGTTCTATCTCTTTATTTCAGTGAAAGGAAACTTCAGAATCATCTTTTATCTCTCATTTTCTCCTATGCACTTTTAAATTCAAATCTAGCTTATTTTCTAAGTCAACAGTTTTGGCTCTCAGCAGCAGGCACAGTAGACGCTAACCTGCTTGGGCTGGAGTGCACAGCACACACCCCACCACAGCCCTCCTTTTATAATCTCATCTACTTCCAGTCTAGACTCTGTCCTGTCCTCCTTGCTATGCACTCTTTCATGATTGTGCACTTGTCTACAATGCCTTCTCCACTCCTTCAACTAAGAAACTTTCAGAAACTATGTTTACTAGAGTAACTGCTATGAAGTAAGATCCGTAGGTGTACACTGGGACTAGGGCCTAGAAAAAACTGGCCAAGCAAAGAACCCTTCTAGCTTTTATATCCCAGAGGGAAAGATAACATACAGATAGGTCAGCAATTAAAATGATCAGAGAATATAATCTAGGAAATAAAGCAATAGAAGAAAAAGTAGATGGTAGCCAGGCAGTGGTGTACACCTGCAATCCCAACATTCAGGAGGCTGAGGCAGGAGGGTTGCTGCCAGCTTGATGCTAATCTAGGCTACAGAGTGAGTTCAGTGGCAACCTAGACTACAGAGTGATATCCTGTCTCAACAAAGCAAAGCAAAAAGAAACAAAAATCCCAAAAGAAAGAAAAAGTCTGGGGTGAATGATCTGGAGAAAGTATTTCAACCATATGCAAGGAAAAATGATTCTTTAATTGAGATCTTGAAGGATAACAAAGAGCCTATCACAAGAAACACTAGCAGAAAGTTACCCCAGCAAAGGATGTGGCAAATGAAAGGTCCTATCTATATTAGATAAGATAGATCACTAGAATGTAAGCACCAAGCTCCCTGAAGCGAACCGCTTCTTTTCTTTTCATTTTGGCAGGGTCTAGTTAGGTAGTTCACGCTGACCTGGAACCCATGGTGATCCCCCTGCCTCAGTGTCCCAAGTGCTGAGCTTACAGGCGCACACCACCACACTAGCTAAAGGTGTGCCTTTTGATCCTCACTCAGGAACTAGCACTTGGTTGTGAAATCAAGAAGATGTTGCTAGATTAAATGAATAATTTATGAACAAATGAAAGAAAGAAATGTGGACTGGGGATGTAGGAGAGGAGGGGCACATTCTAGCACTGCCAAAAAAGAATCCTAGAGATTTACTCTTATGAGAAAGAACACATCAGAAAGCATGTGTTCTTTATACATTCATATGTATATTACATACTTATCTAAGCAGCCTTACATTATGCTTTGAAATAGAATTTTCAAGTAGCATCAAACCACTCAATTTCTCCAACAGTATCCTATTACTTCCCTATTTCACTTTCCAGTATATTTAGCTTAATGCTGCTGTACCTTGCAGTTTATTACTCGTCATAGTTTAGGCCCCCAAATCTTGAACAGCAACTGCATTATAGGAGGTTTTAAAATATATACTTTTTATGGCCTCCCAAAAGCTGGGATTACAGGCTCGCAGCACCATACCTACTCTCAATTGCAGTCTCAGCATGCCCCAGGGGCGGGGCCCACAGAATATATACATTTTGATAAAAGAAAATAATTATTTTAATTAACCACACCTGTATACTTCCAGCACTTCCAATATTCCATTTTCCTTCCCACAAATTATTTCTTTTGTCACTATGGAAACATCACCATATGGTTACATAAGCCTGGACACAGCCTCTAGTCACCGACATGTATAGCATATTACTGTACTGAACACTGTAAGCAATGTTATTTACATTTCAAACATATCAAAAAGCAAAGGTATAGTAAAATGTCACTAGGCAGCCCATGACTATGATTGTACAAATGGTTTCACACTGCACATTAAAGTAGAAGCTTTAAAATTCCTGGTCACCTGAGGGTTTTCTTTGCTGTACTGATATAAAACTAATATCAATAAGATGCTGAGAAGGAATTATTTATATAGCTTTTTAATCTATTGAGCCACATCCCATCCTTGACCTCAGATCCCTAAGAGTAGAGAAAACAGTCCCTTTGAGATTAGCACACCGAATCTGTGCTGAAGAAGATCTAACGAACTGGTATGTCATGTCTCCAGCAACTGTCCTAATACGTGACCACCAAAGGTCCTGGAACATGGCCAGTTCAACAGCAACTGAGGAACAATTTCCCTGGGCTACATACGCATGCAAGAAACTTCCTGGAGGCCGAAGCAGGTGAGACAAAAAGGCTCTGTGGCTTAACAAGTGTATCTGGCAAATTACACAAGATGAGGTAGTTCTTGTTCCACAGAGGCTTCAAGTTCATATGTTTTATAAAAGTTGATTATGTGCATAATCAACACCCATCTTCATATTTATGCTTTTGGGTTACACAGTCTTCGTATCTGAAAAATAGCAATGTCAGCCCCTGAAAGGGTGTGCTGATAAGAACAGTAGGGAAATATTAATGTTGTGTTAGACCTTTATTTCAAAACAAGTTTTGTTATAAACAACAGTACTGATGCCCTACAGTCTTATTTTCTTAAAACTTTCCTGACAGATATTAGTGCATATAAAAGGTATGTTTTTATATATATTCTTGCCAAAAACAAAGACAAACCCAGGATTATTTCTTCTCTCATCTCAATAAATTTTAGAACAAAAATCCATAATGGCTATGACAATAATGTTAACATTATATCAATACTAAGCCTACTGTGGTCATTATAGTGGTTCAACTTAACATAATCAGCTGGACTACACTGTCTTCAAACTCTAGAAAAGTAAAAGTCACATTTCTAAACACATACTACTTGACAATCTCCTTGCTTTATGGAGGTTGTAAAAATGCAACTAAAATAAATTGGCATATATGTAAGAAAAAAGCATAAAATTTTACTCCTATAGATTATATATATATATATATGTATATATATATATATATGTGTGTGTGTGTATATATATATATATTTTTTAACATGCGAGATTTTATTTATTTTTAAATTTATTTAATTTTTTTTTTTTTTTTCTTGTTTCAGAACCTTTGTTTATTCACTCATTTTTATGGCTGGCTCAGCCCACCCCAAGGGCAGGGCTGGTGCAGCATGTGGTGCCGGGGATCGAACCGCGGTCCCTGAAGCCACCCAACCTTTCCCAAGCAGGCGCTTTAGACCACTGAGCCACCCCGCCAGGCCCCTACCCCTATAGATTATAGCAAAATCTAATTTTAATATATTTTATATAATCTATTTTATGAAACACATTTCAACTAAAAACAAAACATAGATAGTAGACAAAACAGGAAAGATTCTGCAATTTATTTTGTTTACTAGATACATTTAACTTAAAAATGTTAACCCTCTCGACAGCAACCTAAACAAAGCTAAAATTACCCCATGATTTCCCTGGCTAGGTAGCCTCTAGTATTTGGTTTTAGCTTTACTATAGGCAAATACTTTGTAATCCTTCAAAGTCATTTGTGGGCTACTTGAATTATTAGAGCAGAACAGCAATTTCAACTATTTCTAAAATTACAGGAAAGCTACTATTTAGAGCAAGTATAGTGACACAGAAGCTTCACAATGACACTAACAAGTTTCAAGTTCACTATCAAATAAGGTCATACAAGTAAACACTGTCTTCTAAAGAAAGACTCACTCGGGTAAATGAAACCATTTGGGTCTACTCCTTTTATTCTGAAGTACCACACAGCTAAACAACCAGCCAAGTCCTCAGGGAACAAGCATTTCAACAGCTGCAACCCTGTGCCAGACTAGGCTTTGTTGGCTTTCCTTTCTAAGAAACATAGATGTCTCCTTTCACTTAGTCCATCTGCCATAAGTGATAACCAGATGTCTGTGTCACAATCAAAATTTAAAAAGGGACCCTACCTTTTCAAAACCTAACCACAAAGTCCAACGATCCATGATAAAAAAAAAAAAAAAAAAAAACTTTTAGTAAAAGTCTGTAAACAAAAGAAACAGCATCAAGCAATCTTATGGTTCACCTTTAAAGAAGTACTCAGTACCACCTAGAGTATTTGCTACCATTTTTCAGTTCTTAACTAAAGTTACAAGTGCTTTACACTTAATTCTCATAGAAGCCCTATGAGGTGGTACTAATGTTAATTTCATAATGCAGATGAGGAAGTTGGAGTTTAGGGACTTGAAACACATTTGTCCAAGGCTGTACCACTAACAAGCAGAGCTATGATGCTAAACACAGGCAGCTTGCACCCACAGCCCACGCTGTTAAATGTCACGCCCATGCTAATCCCAGGAAATGTAACTGATGCATATCAAAACTGTCTCAAAGAAAAATGGTTGTAATTTATCAGAAAAAGAAAGGGAAACAACTAATTTTCTAGAAGTAACTAATGGCAAACATATCTTGATTCACTTCTTTGAAGATGTTAAGTCCTCCTCTACCAAGTTATATCAAAACACACCATAGGCCAGTCTATATAGCCAGATATCTATCATGCTAGCACAATTCATTAGTTGTACTACAGGCACATGTCCTGAGAAAATTCATATAATCTGGTCTGTAACATTCTTTTTTAATGAATGAATGCTCTACTGCATGATGAAATTAACGAACTGCAAAACTTCCGGCTGCAATATTCTTTAACACATAATACGGTCTAATGAACGTATGCTCCAGTGCATGATGGAATTAACCAACAGCTAAACTTCTGGTCTACATTTTTTGGTGCATTTTAAAGTTTTCTTCGTCTTATTGACTTCCTCATGAAGGTTGATCTCAACTGCCCCAGACATCACCTTAGTGTGTTTTAGCGTAATTATTAATATGTAATAAAACTAGCCACATCACCCAAATTTTCTTTTACTTGTTAGTCACAAATAAGATCACATGAGCAGAATATCTGATGAGACCAGATTCCTCTCCACTAATGACATACTACTGGAATTTTACTTTTTAGCAACTACACACCCACAAACATTTTATCTTGCCTAAGAAGTTTGACTATGTCCAAATATAGAACTTAAGTTTGTCCTGTAACCTGGAAAGACCTCAGATGTGCATGCCGTTTCTCAGTCTCCAAAGTGGTGGTTATGGGGCTAAAAGCAAACTCTGTCCTACTCAAGTCATGTCAGTCAACTGTTCTTTTTATTTATTAATTTTTTAAAACTAATTATATTTGAAAAAACTTTTTTCTAGCTTCTACTTTTTTCAGCCCTAACATTAAAAGATTAAAATTTTTGGAATCAATTATTAGATCTAAAAGTTCACCTCATCTACTAAATATGTCCCTGAAGTCAAATAAAAACATCACTTCCATCTAGTAACATATTAAACTTCAAAATATATAATACAAGACATGAACATTTAACATGACTGTGATTCATATTCCTGGACTTCAAAAATACCTCATTTAGCAGGCAAGATGACGCCTACACACCAGTAACTATAATACCAGGTAGTATGTAATAAAAGCAAAAGGTAAACTACGTCTGTCAACTTTCTGCTACCCTTTACATCATTTCTGTGCTTTCTACAAGTACACAAAGAACACCTTAAGGGCAAAATGCCTCTCATTTACCTGAGGTGCCACTAGGTATATAACAGGTGCAACCAATGGGAATACATCTCAAGGAATCTTTATTATTTCAAGTGTCACAATATAGCTAACATTTTCAAGCCACTATATGTTCTCAGAAATATTTTGCTATAATTTCTTCTAAAATCAATCTAAACTGTTTTTCATAGCAATAATTTTTTTTCTTTTCTTCTCTTTTTTTTTAGACAGGTCCTTACTATGCAGCTCACACTGGCCTCAAACTCACTAGGTAGTCTAGGCTAGCCTTGCACTTCTGGCTATAATACTGTCTCAGCCTCCCCAGTACTGGGATCACAGTTGTGAACCACTACACCACCTAGCTTCACAGCAATAATTTCATCACATAGTCTATGATGCAACAGAAAGAAATCAATCACCAGGTTATTACTGGCCTCCTTTATTAAAAAATAGTACCCAAGCCTATTATTTATGTAGTGTTTGCTGATGTTTAAGTAACATGCCATACATACGCATAAGTAATGACATACTCAGAAATATTATGTTTTATTATTTTTGTTACTTCATAGAAAATTTTGTATCCTCTACATATAGATACACCCACATAAAGTTTGTTTTGCTTTTTGAGAGTCTCTCTGTATCGTGCAGGCTGGCCTTGAACACATTACTACAGACCAGGATGACCTCAAACTCACAGCAGTTCTGCCTCAGTTTCTCCTGCTGGGACTACAGGCGTGAGCTACCACACCTAGCTCCACATAAAAATTCTGATGTGAAAATTTCCCACATAAATTAAAAATGTGAAGAAACAGCTTAAGTAGTTTCCTTAAATTTGATGAACATAACTGTAGTTAAATACTCAAATGCAAAATGTTCAAAACAGATTTATGCTAAGGGCCATGTTTTCTAGAGTGAAAATTTTAAGTTCAATTCGAAACACAGAGGTGGTACTCTGTTATCATTTTACTTTTAAACACCCTTTCACCTAGAAGAATGAATGTGTATAACGGTAGCACATAGCCTATCACTTCTGCAAAAATTCCTTTTACTGTAAACAAGTATTTTCACAAGGACATGTATTTTGAAAAGCCCATTAAGAAAAAAATACTAACAGCAAAAAAGAATCATTTTTTCATTGGGACTATTATTTACACAGTGGAATTAAGACAATACCAAATGTTAGGAACATTGGGACAGAGAGCAAGCAAGGCAAGAAGTGGCCTGTTAAGGTATAAAGCAGGACTTAACCTCCCCACTCCGCACACTCTAAATAGAAAGGACAGAGGATGCAGTAAGTAAGTTCAAAGTGGAGTGAGTCTGATACAGCCCTAAGGTCAAGGGAGTTCATTATGTGTCATATATACTATGAAATAAATCCTGAAACTCAATATTGGCAAACCTGGGGCTAGGAGTCATCCCAGAACAGCTTCCACAGAACAGCCATATGAAAAGGTTAAGTAACATACTCTGATTCCTTATTCCAAAGACAGAAATACTGAATTTTTCTTCTTGGTCTTTATTTTCCAATGTTCACACTTCTTATTCTTGTTCAATGAAACTGCCTACCACATTGCACATACATGAAATTACTGAACCTAAATTTCAGATTAAAAGCTTAACATGCAAGTGCTCGACTCGGAGCTTCCATATTCTGGCTGGTCCTCCGTCATTCAGAAGAGTGCACTGGAGCAGATCATTACAGCTTCTGAGGCTGACTGACAGTACAGAATCCAAACAGGGGGGCCAATGAGGCAAAAGAGAACCCAGACTTATGAAAAAAAGAAAGGGCAGTGAACAGAAGTTGTGGTTAACATAATTGCCTCCATGGTTTACCAATTTTATCTTCATCATTGATCTTTCCGTCTTATATAGGGAACTTTACCACAAAAATGTTACTGTAGTAGCTAGATGTTACCTTCCCAGAGTGCCACAGGGAAATCTCATTTACTGACCTAAAATGGTTCTGCAAAGTAGTAAACCATTAAGCAGTTTGTGGTGCACGCCTAAAGGGAATAAACTGATGGAATATTTAACCGGGCATATCAAACTGAATGCTTTTTTCAATCTGATAATGCTGAAGTTCCTTTATTTGAAGGAACTACCATTTTCTCAAACTTTGAAAGAGCCTACAAATTAGAGCAGGACGACTGCACATTCTCCTTGTAACTGTCTTCTCTAATTTCCCCAGAGAAGTTGTCACATATATGCCCCACACCAAGCTTGTTCTCTTTTCTTGAGCACAATTTTAAGGCATGTTCTTCATCCTAGATTCACAAGCTCACACTAGTTCCTGCCAGTGTCGATCTGGAGCTGCAGGTGACAGATGCAGCCAGAGATCTCACAGATGTATATAGTTGGCTGTTTGAATTCTTATTGCAACGACAAAGCTGCAGATGTACTTCTCGGCAGAAAAGCTTAAAAAACAACAACTAAAAGCCGTTCCCTATCTGATTTACTTTTCGAGCTTTTACCTGCTGCTATTAAGCGATTAAATTCAGCCCTGCCTACAATTCATTTTCTCTTGCTTAGTTGCAGCTCTTTCATCAAACCTAATTTTGGCTAATAGCAATAATAATAACAATAAAATAAAGTGGGGTTGCTGGCACTGCCAGCCCGGGAGCTCATGAAGCCGCTATTTGGGAGCGTTCCCGCCGCTGCAGAGAGGCAGCTGAAGTTTTCTGCAAAGCAATGGATCCCCAGCAGGTTTGCACGGTAGCCTTGTCCCTGGGGTGAGGGCACTACCGAGACAGAAGGAAAATCTCGCTTCCTGGTCCCCTCCCAGTGGTGCCTCGCCCGGCCCCATGCTCGGTGAGAGGCCAGGGCAGCCCCACCCCCACCCCGTTATCCCTCGTGAGATGCCCAAACAGACCTCGTCCTCCTCGCAGCGAGACCCGCGTCGGTCGCCCCGCGCTCCTCTCCTCCGCCCCCGCACACTCACCCCCGTACCGCCCGGCACCCGTCTTCCATCCCGCGCCCACACCCTCGCCGCCGACGCTCAGGCCGCCCGGTGCCCGCTTCCCTGCCCAGGGTCGCCGGCTAGGTTACCGTGGGAAGACCGGGCGGCTACAGAGGACGCGGCGGCAGCGCTGCTGCCGGTTGCGTCGGATGCGAAGCAGGAGCTGGAGGACAAGGATGAGGATGAGGCGAGCACGCTCTCCAGTCTCCATGGACCTCCCGCCCCGGCCCGTTACTAGGAGCCCCCGCGGCTCAGGCTCTCCTTCCTTGCTTTGTTGTTCCGGGTACGGGGCGGCCGCCGCTTCCCCGCGACAATAAATAGACTGGAGGCGGGAGAGCATAGAGACTGAGCGCACGGGCTAGAGCGTCGCCGGACAGGGCGCTCCTGGGCGCCTCACTAGCCACTCATTTCCGGCTCTCGCTGCTCCCGTCACTTTCGCCGGCCGCACCCTTCGCTTTCCTTCCGCGTTCCTGGTCCGGGAGCTGGGCTCCTGCACTTTCACGGATCTGGGCGGATGTGAGGGTGGCGCCCAAGGGCACTGGGCTGGACGGCAAAACTGAGAGCCGTTTGAAAAGGTTCTTTAAAACCACGTAGCCCTTCTATAGTTTTAGTTGGTTTGGGGAGTATAGTATACCATAAATGGACTTTATTTTTCTGTCAAGCTTTAGAGACCCAGAACCGTCAGTGCCTCGGAGACGTAACAATTTGGATTTTCTTCCATGGAATTTTAGGCTGGAGACTAGCATGATCTGATTTACAAGGTAATGGAGGAATGCTCGATTCTAATGGCTCCTGCTGAAAATTCAGCTTTACAACACTGGTAATTCTGAGGGCGTTGAGGTGCTGACCTTGCAGGAGACCAGCAAGGTGGAATGAAGGCCATTCGATTCACGGACTCCCTTTTGTCAAGAATTTGCATCACTTTGGAAATGGCTGTGATTCGACTGCAAGCACTCTTTTCCATTAGTAATAGACATTGAGTGCTTATGCACTAACACATTATCTGGTATGTCACTCCTCTGACCAAGAAATTAATTTTAAAGGCGAGAAGTAAGATGAAATAAAGTCCGTGGGCTTTCGTGCTCTCGTAATGTGTCCCACGTTACCCAAACTCCAGCTATGAGACTATACATTGTAATGTTAGAGTAGGTAATATGTTTTTGTTTTTATTTCGGGGAATGGGGTACTGGTAATCAAACTCAGGACTTAATGCTTGCCAGGCAGCCGCTGTGCCACCAAGCTAAATCGAGGGCCCTGTAGTATGTTTTTGTGTATTTTTTTGTAGTATGTTTTTAAATAAGGCTATTGATTCATGCAGGAATTAATGGCTAGAACTGGGAAGTGACAATTATTTAATGTTAGTCATTGGTGGTAGAGATGGTGAGGAGCCTTGTGTTCTGGACAGGAATTTCTTTTCTTTTCCTTTCTTTTTTTTTTTTTTTCTTTCTGGTAAAGGGAAGAGGAGCCTTGTGTTCCAGATGGAAATTTCTTTTCTTTTCTTTCTTTTTTTTTTTTTTTTTTTTTTTTTTTTTTTTTTTTTTTTTTTTTTTTTTTTTTCTTTTCTTTCTGGTAAAGGGAATTGAACTCAGGACCTTGTGCTTGCCAGGCAGGGGCTTGCATCACTGAGCTATATCCCCAGCCCTGCAAACTTTGTTAGGTCAGTGCTACTAAAAATGAGCATCAGTTTACCAGTGGTAGTAGTAATTAAATGAGATTAGAAGTTTATAGGACTGTTTTAAAACTTATAATAATTTGACATTATGGTGACATTTGTGCATGCATTTTCTGTGCATGAAAGCATTTATTCTGATGTTTTTTGATAACTAAAAACAAGCAACAACAAAGTGAATCTTTCATCACAGGTAATTTGAGAGACTGGTAGGGTTTTTTTTTTATTTTTTATTTTTTTTTATGTCCAATGAGGCTATAGCTTTAATGAATTTAGCCAAAAAAAAAAAAAAAGGCAAAGAAGAAAATGTGGCAGTTGACTTGTTGGCGCTTTCTTGTCTCCTGTAGTATTATGGGAGCATAGAGCTCAGCACAGCCTTTCTGAAAGAAACAGCAATAATGGGCAAAATTTATACGACTTTGTTAGGGTGAGCCCTTTCTGGCAGCAAGTTTGTTACCCTATATGGGTAAAGATTAGATCATATTTACTCTGCTAATTGAAATAACTCAACTTTCTATGTTAACTAAAAATTTAATACATTAAGTATGAATGTGGAGACCCAGAGAATGGAGTCAAGGGTGCCTCACTCCTCAGAATTATTCCAAGATAGCTACTGTTATTTCTCTTTACCATACAGATGATTTTGTGTATGCCAGATAAGTGATGAACAACTCACAGGATGGAGTCTGATGTTATAACCTGGCTTTATAGTCCCAGTCTGTTCCCGCCTCTGCACTCAGAGCCTATGTCAGGTCATTTAACTCAAAGAGATTGGCACAGTTGCCAGGCTAGTTTCCAAGAGATAGAAACAAGAAGGGCAGGGTCCACATTCAAAACTCCTATCTCAGTGAGATTTCTGATAACAAGCAAACAGATTTCCCCAAATGGCATTGACTAGCAGCCAAGTGATATTGTAAGGTATTGCCAGAAAGTGCTCAATCAAGCAAAACTTACTTTTGGTTGTGCTTCTTCAAAGGCAACATTCCATTCCTGAGATGCAATAGATAAATTAGGCTACCTGGACCATTCTGGGAGTTTCCTCAAATTTATACCTCTGAGATGCTGTCTTTGAGAGGAAGCAACTCTTGGAACTTGGATCACAAAGATCTTGATTCTCTGAGAAGTCTCTTAGCTATTTTCTCATAACTGGAGCATAATACCATACACGCACAACTAAAGCAGGAAAGGTTGATTTGGGGTCACAGTTTATAGGGGTTTCAGTGCATAGTTGGCATGCTCCAAGGAAGGGCAGCATGGTAGAGAGGCATGGTGGAAGAGAAGCAGCTTATGGCACAACAGGCCATGAGCAGAAGGAGATCAAGGAAGGAGAGAGGGAGACACACCCTGTGGCGCTGCTCCCACAGGAATTTACTCCCTCCCACCAGGCTTCACCTTCTACACCACATGTAGTTAACCTCATCAGTCATGACTTGCCACCCTCCCCAAAGCCATACCAAAGAGTACATGGATCTCTGTTGGGGGGACATTATATATAAACCATTTCAAGAAATACAATCTGTCCTGCTCTGACCACTTTATTCAGGAGGCATATGCTTACCTTCACTGTATGGTGCCTTGCCTTTTGCTTTTCTTATTACTTTTGATACCCTTCCCTCTCCTTTATCACATATTGAAGCACTGAAATAAATTCACTGTTTGTCAGTTAGCTACATCTGGATGTGGTCAAGAATGGTAGCATTCAGAGATCCTGAATTTGGATGTGACTTCAGTATCTGGATGTAACAGTATTTTCTTTTTCTACTGATAAGAGATGGAATGCATTTGCAGTGTTCAATAGGCTGAGTTATGTTAAAAAGACCTAAAGACATGGATAAAACTTGTGTGTGTTCATACATGCACCAAACTGTCAAAGATTATGGAGCAGGGAAGAGTTGCTTTGTCTAGAATTCCTCAATTCTATTAGGAAGATGGCACTTCCCCCCTATTTTGAATAACTACTTCTTTCGGCCTGCCTACAGTCTACAAGGATCCAAATGGGATGGTAATTGCCTCAGTGATGTATAAAGGAGAGATTCTGTTTGAAGCTGGGCCAATAGTGTGTAGCTGTGCTACAATGGATTCATTGCCTTTCAGTTCTAGACTTATACCTTATTCCAGTGAGATGCATCCAGACACTATAGAGCAGCCTCTTTTCCCTTGATATAACAATGTTAAGTTCTGTTAGTAGAGAACACTGACAAGACATCGAAATAGAAAAGGATTTATTTGCTGGTTTCAGCACACTCCCAGGTAGGCTATTGGACCATAGAAGGCTGCTTTGGAGAGTCCATTGTCTGAGAGACAGGTGAATTTCCTAGCTCTGAAAAGCAATAGTGAGGATTACAAGTGTGTAAAGTTCAGAATGTGTTTGCATAGTTTGTGGAAGGTGAGAAATAGAGCCAAGCATGGTGGCACATGCTGCAATCCCAGCTACCTCGGAGGCAGAGATGGGGGATCATGAGTTCTAGGACAGCTTAGTCAACTTGGTACAATTCCATCTCAAAAAAAGTATGTGCTAACCAGAATGGGCTAACCACTTAGCCAATGGTGTGTTTAGAAGGTAAGGGACTTGGAAAGCATAAGATTGGAAACTGGGTGGCGAAGTCTGAGGAAGAACTATATGGATAGACTTTTCTATGTGGGCGCACACTCTGAAGATGTCTATATCCTATCCGAATGCACAATAAAATGATCCAGTATATTTGGTCATCATTGCTGCAGATCAGGAAGCCTATTTTATGACAAAGGCAGTGCCTTAGAATTAACTGGGCTGAACATATACACCACCACTGGGAAGCAGCTCACTTACCTCGATGATGAATTATGGGGAGGATACCCTGGGGAAATGGGATTCTGTCTTATCAGAATAGGATTCTCAAATCGAATCATGTGACAGACACCATCTCTCCTATAGTCAAGATATATGTAAATCAAGATGTGGCAGTCATAGTGTCTCTTACAATATCACCAATAACTTTCAGAATTTTTCCTTCATTACTTGGGAGCCTTGCTGCTGGCTAAGAGGCCTTAGTTCCCAAAAGGACAGTGCTTTCATTAAGAGTTGCAATGATTTTACAAAGTTGGACAGTGAAACTGCCACCTAGATGTTTAAGTTCCTTATACCATGGGAAAAAAGCAAAACCAGCAGGTTGTCTAGTGGCTGGAGTGATTCATTCTGACTCTCAATAGGAAATCCAGTTTCTATGCAATGGAGGTATGGAGGACAGTCTGCATCCCAGGGATCCTTTGTAGTAGTTACCAATATCAAAGGCAGTGAAAATCAGCTGCAACCAAAAGTGAAATGTGCATACTTGGACCCTTCAAAAATGGAGGTCTTGCCTGGGGAGATAGGTGGGCAGTCTAAGTGCCTGCCTGGCAAGCACAAGAACCCAGGTTTGATCCCTGGTACATGCCATGCTGGCTCCTAAGCCAGGTGTGGTGGCATATACCTCCTAGCATTGTAGAGGCTGGGATAGGAGGATCATTATGAGTCTGAAGTGCATAGTGAGACCCTGTGTCAAATAAATAAACATTTTTTTTTTTTTAAATGAAGGTCTTGGTCATCTAAGGCAAGAATCACAAGCAGATGAGGTTCTTGCTAAGGGTGTAAGAAATGTAGAATAAATTGAGATAAAGTGATGTGACATAATAATTATGACTTGTGAAACAATGTTTGTGATGTCTTTATATTTTCTAGTGGCTTGTTACATGTGTCTTATTTATATTTAGTAATTTTATTTTCATTTTAATTTTATATTCACCTGGCAGTTCTGTTGGTTTCCTAATGCTCCAGTAATGACATACCTCAAAACTTGTGGTTTAAAACAGAACTGGCCAGACATGGTGGTGCACTCCTGTAACCCCAGCACTGGGGAGGTTGAGGCGGGAGGATCATTTAGTTTGAGACCAGCCTGGGCTACAAACTGAGTTTAAGGCCAACCTAAAGTACATAATGAGACCTTGTCTCAGTCTATCAATCCAGTCAGTCAGTCAGTCAGTCAATCAATCAATCAATCAATCTGTATAAATGTATACTGTCATTTTAGAAGCCAGAAGTCCAGAATGAAGGTGCTAGCAGTGTTGATTCTTTTCAGGAGATGTAAGGAAGGATGGGTTCCATGCCTTTCTCCTGGATTCCGATGACTGCTTGGCAATCCTTGAAATGCCCTACTTTGCTGGGGATAGCTGGGTGGCATAAGCAGCTGCCTGGGAAGTGCAAGGTTGTGAGTTTGATTCCCAGTACAGAAAGAAAAGAGTAAGGGAATCCCTCTTTCCATCTCAACATCATTTTTGCTTTTGTTTTTGCTTCTGTTACACACACCCGTTCACAATGACTTCAAAGGCCAATCTTTGCTCCACTATGATCTTATCTCAAGGCTTACAATTGGCACAGGCCCTATTTCCAAGTAAGTTTCCAATCAGTCAATGTAGGGCTGTGACTTAGATTTGTCGCCTTTTGTTTTAGAATAGCTTTACTTATTGATTGACATAAAGTTTCTTCAGCAGGTAGCCCACTTAAAGTCTCCATTGTCTTCAGAGCATTCACACAATAGTGCAATGAGCACTACAATCAACGTTAGAACATCTTCTTCATCCAACAAAGAAACTCTGTAACCGCTTGTTCCTTTCTTGTTCTGCTTTCAATTACTGTCTTTACCTTATTCTCTGGCTTCAGACTGTTACTTTTAGATTTATCTTTTTATTGCAGCTCTAACCCTAAGTCAACTTTACAAGTAATTTTCAGCGAGAGCATTGATGGATGTGTAACTGAATTTGGGGATTAATAAACAGACAATGGTGAGTATAGTAACTCTTGGGAATCTATGTCTCATTGTGGGTGGGAAATGTGCTTGTAAGAAAGACAGCTGTGTCCTATTCCTCAGACATATACCATTGATGAAGAATGAGTCACATGGAAACAGGCAGTTGCCTCAAGTGTATATGGCTGCTATCTCAGCAGTAGCTTCTCCAGCAGTTGGCAACTGCAGCCCAGGCAGCTGCTCCATGTACAGTTCCTGTACAAGTTCCCCCACCTCTGCTGGTTATGGCCTGCATCTGTCACCTCCCAAAGCTTCATGTGGTCATAGGTGGCTGGTTCTAGAGTATGTGAGGCTGGGATTAAGGGTGTGATGCTGCAAATGATTCTTTGCAAGATGCTAGAACTGAGAGTCCCCAACCCTGGGTGTGAGTGCTTCTTGCCTTAAGGGCGGTAGCTTCAATAAAACATAAGGAACAGAAAGGAGACTGTTGCTTGCTTCTCACTGACTTGCTGCCTTCTGCCTGCCATGAACTGTTTCTCCTCTGCTGCTCAAGCCAGCCACCGATGAACTGAAACCTCTAAAACTGGGAGCCCAAATAAACCTTTCTTCCTTTCACTTTTAGTGTTGGGTATTTTGTCTCAGCAATAAGAAAGTTAACTATGACACCAGCCCTTCAGGTGAGAGTGGCCCTGGAATGACACTTCTCTGTGAAGTCCTTGTCCCAGCACTCAGAGGGTGGATGTTCAATAAATTCTATTTGTGAAATATAGATTCTGTGTCATTCAGTGAGTGAGATCTGGAGCTAGGGGTGAGGACAGGGTGCAGATAGAGGGAGGCTTTTTCTTGGGTGTATCATCTCAGCCCTCGGGGTACAGCCTGCTGCTCTTTACCATAGAGTTTCTTTTTTTTCTTACTAACCATCTCTCTTAATACATCCAGTCCCTGTTCTCATTAACATTTTTTTATGTTGCTATCTGTAGTGGTTGATACATTGTGTAAACTTGGAAGGATGTCTGGTGGTCGATACATTCTATCAGTTTGGCTGCATTGCCTGGCTATTTCACACTGTGAGCCATGAGGGCCCTGCCCCAGAATAACTCAGTTTCGACTTCATCTCCTGGCTTCCTGCACAGACTCCTCAGCCTCTAGTTTGGACCCTTCAGCTTTCCATAGCAGAGTCTTCTGCTTTCCTTTTCAGACACAACAGCTAACCTTTAGAGACTATTAGGAACTGGTAGACACCGGTTAAGACCAGTAGAGACCGGTAGGGACGGAACACTGCAGTGAGTATAAAACCTTGAGACTGAATCCTTCAGTTGGCAGTGTGCAGATGCTCTCAGCACACTTCCTTATCTGACTCTGGGATTGGCACATCTTGTGTTATATCTATTCCTTGTATTATATCTGTTCCTCTAGTAAAACCCTGACTAGAACACTGTCACTGCTTAGATTACAGTGGATTTATCTCTCGTAACTAGACTTAGTACCCTACCTGCTAACTACAGTGATTGGATGGGAAAAAGGTATGTGACCATGCTCCACCAAAGAGTAGTCTGTTACTTGTTAAGGTGCATCTGGGAGAATAGGTGACTCGTTTTTCTGGTAGTGAAACTTGGATATCTGAATTGCATGCACTAGGCTCACATAGTCTCTTGACTGAAAAAGAGGGTGATGCGCCCGGCGGGATGGCTCAGTGGTCTAAAGCGCCTGCTTGGGAAAGCTTGGGTGGCTTCAGGGACCACGGTTTGATCCCCAGCACCACATGCTGTGCCAGCCCTGCCCTCGGGGCAGGCTGAGCTGGCCATAAAAATGAGTGAATAAACAAACAAAGGTTCTGAAACAAGAAAAAAAATAAATAAAAGAAAAAAGAAAAAGAGGATGATGCTAGAAGAAAATAAAGTCACAGAAAATTAGAGACAAAAGATGGAAAGAAAGCAGAAGCAAGTATAAAATCATACAAAATCCCTCAATAGTCTAAAGATGTCAGTTCTCGAGTGTAGTTATACATTTAATGTTATTCCAATTGACAACCGATCTGATATTTTTTTATGAGTCATTAATATTTGGAAAAGAAAATGTAAGAGCATAATAGAAACTTTTGCAAAAGAATGTTAAACTTGCCAAATCTAAAAATACACCAAAGGGCCAGGGATACAACTCAGCAGCACAGAGCATGCCTGGCAAGTGCACAGTCCTGAGTTTGATTCCCTTTACCAAAAAAAGAGGGGAGGGGTGTGAAGGGAGAATTTTAAAAACACATTGGAAAACAATAATTGTATTGCAGTAGAAATGGACAAAAATAAGAGGGAAAGAACAGAAAATGCAGATCCACATATTTAAAAGAATGTAGAAATGATAAAGGTGACATTAAACTCTGTTAAAAGGATAAACTAGTAATAGATACTAAGTCACTTGACTGTTCACTTGAAAAATATATATAGGAAGATCCTTACTTCAAAACAAAAGAAAATTCCACATACTTGATGGATCCCCAGTGTCTCTGACTTGGCTTCCATAGTTCTAGTCACAGATAGGAGTTTCAGCTTCCATAGGTGCTATGGCCAAAGCTGTATCCATGGTCCACATGCTTTATTTTAAATAATTATATAACTTCTTTTTCTACTCAAATGCATGACTATAGTTTTTGTGCAAAGAACACACACACACACACACACACACACACACACACACATTATTTCTGAAGTCTTCAATCCCACTTGTCTTCTATTGAATATGTTCTTTTTCTTTTTTCTTTTTTTTTTTTTTTTTTTTTGGGA